>JACXGJ010005443.1:0-39130 GCA_016801105.1 Esox niger
GAGAGAGAGAGGATGAGAGAGGAAGAGCGAATGAGTGACACACACCTGCAACAGTCGACTGATTGCGAAGCCTGGAAGCAGTTGCTTAGTAACCACATTTTACAATGCCATCCCTACTTGTTGTGATGAAAAATATAAACGTGTACTACAGTACCCCTAGCAAAGAGTTCCTCTGGACACAGAGATGAAGGCGCTCATGGACTGTTGCATAATTATTGTGCTCCCTTATTGAACTCAGGCTACATAGAGTTAAACTCAGGCAGCACAATGCTAAAGAAGTACAATTAAACAGCACCATTAACACGTTATATTAAGCATCCAGAATTACTACATAAATAACTCATTAACAACTGTGACAGAAATGTTTTAGCTTGATATGTTTTACTATGTAAACCAATGATAATATGGTTGTTTTGAAGCAGTTAAAATAGTAACAAGTGTGTCCTTTATTACTTTATTACAATAGTCTTACATTTCACATTATTCAGTATTGAACGTGATAATAACACAGGAATAAACTTACTGAAAATGGCACATGGCTATTGACAGAGTATGGTGTTCCTTTTTAACATTTTTGTTACCGACCCCAGCCTACTTAAATCCCAAAATAATGATGTTTTCAGCATTCCTATGACCGGTGAAGTTGGTGGTGGGAGCCCATGTAATTACATTTAACAGTCACATTTTGGCATGGTTTATTAACATGGTGACTAACAAATGTGTAATTACAAAACACAAGTGTTACGGGAACAATCGATTGTGCAATGGTATCAGTAGTTACACATCTGGAATGTCAGAAATTGAATGGTAATTACATATTCCATGTTCCAGTTGTGTGTTAACAGATTACCCCAAATAAATATGACCATGCTCTCTGTACAAGAGGAGTGCCCACCTGGCCAGACTCATTCCTAATCATAAAAATAATCCGACACTAATTTAGTCAGGATCTGAAGATGACCAATAACAGGCAGAGTAAAATGTTCTGGTTAACATTAGATGCCTTTCAGAGCTGGGGCCACACTGTTAATGTGTTCATGGCACAGTATTTCCTAAAAGACCATCTCTAAGTAAGCACATTAGACATATACTCAGACTCTTTGCTGGAGCTTCCTCCTTAAATGCAACTTGTAATTAAACAAGATAGATTTATGATTGATTTTGTCATTGATTGTTTGTCTTTATTTAACCCAGAAATTCCCAATTACCTATGCACATAGACCTTAGCATATTCCTTACCATTTCAGCAAGGTAGCCTGCTAACTGTGAATCTGCTACAGAAATATGGTCTATACCCTGGGAAAATTGATTAGTATTTGAAAATATTGCAATATTGTTCGGTATGCCGGTGCTCTCCGAGTAGAATGTTTTCAGGTCCAGTAGAATGGTTGAAAAAAATTCTCTGTATAAACACATACAGAACATATATATGAATTTAAACCAGCACAACTAGACACTGGTTTTAGAAACTGGGGTAATTTGCTACTGTAATATGTGCATCAGGTACTTGAAATGGTTACTTTAGGAAAAATAAGAGAGTACTTTAATATGCCATGGTAAGATTTCATCAGGTATGTACAAATTTTAAGTGTTCTATTCAAACGAACCCCTCAGTACAATATATAGCTGGATTCTATGAGAACAAAATCCCTACAAAAGTCTTCAGAGGGCAGACAGAAATGGATGAGGACAATACCATTACCCTTAGAGAGAGGGGAAATCAAATATAAATAAATCTAAGTTGCCAATGCAAATCCATAAACAATGGCCCAGTGATAAATATTTGAGTAAAAATGTTGTAGAATAGGTACATTGTTGTTGGAAATTGATTGTATTCCCTTGCTGATTTTCTGGATACTTTGTATATTTTTACCATGGATGTTGTTGTGACGGTTGTGATGTTGTGGAGATAACGGACCAGGCGCAGGCAATTGTGGCAGTCAATGCCGTTTTTATTTAAACACACAAAGAAACCGAAAACACAGAGCACTTGATGATAAAGGGTATGAAGTAAATAGTAAATGAGAACAAAACTCACCACACACATCAGGACACACAGTAACATGGAACAATGACTGACAACTGAGGGAAGCAGAGGAGAAACATTTAAACACATACAAATGGCTTAATTGGGACCTGGTGTGAGTGATAATTGGAGACAAGACAAATGAAGGGGACCGGGATGAGTTCATGGCAGTTGGGAAAACCGGAAGAGCGGCAGATGGCGGCGCTGTCCGTCACCTCACCGTCACAGTTGTCACATCTTCAACAAAAATCTCATATTAATTCATGGAAATTGAGTGAATAAATAACAACGGTTCTATACTTACCAATGATTTAATGAACTAAGCCCAGTGTCTCCCTACGAAAAGGTGATTGCCACATTATACCTTAAATCTCAGGGACATTTCTGTTTTCGAGCATGAACTATAAGTTTCAGGTCCTCTGGCAATATTTTTTTTTAATGGTTTCAATAAACATAATAATGAATACAAGCAATTATACAGAAATGAAATGCTTTTTTATTTTTTACAATGAAAACCAACATGAAAGACAGGAAAAATAAGGGTATCAGAAACATTGACAGAAGGAAGCCATTGGCCCTGACAGTGACATGGATTATTAAAAAAACAATGATCCTCTAGCTACTCATTGTTGATCTGTTCATGTGTTTTCCCCTTAGCCCAAAAGTGGTTGGTTATTGTGGTGGTCGCACAGAGCGACTGATTCAATTTATTTATCTTTCTTCTCATTCAGCTGTTCATGTCCTCTTTCTAATTCCATGCTGTGAATGTCAATTGTCCATCCAAGATTAACATCTATCATCCATCAGGTGTCCTTGGAGACCTTCCACAATAACCTTAAAAACTGCTTTTCACATCTTGCCAATTTTCTTTCCACCTCTTTCTTTTCACTCCTTTTCTCGATTGACCTCATCATTTCCCAATCCCTTTCCCGTCGCTAGGTATTCAATATATACTTTCTCCACATGTTGTTGGGTTATGGACTTAAGCTATACTTGATTCAATGTTTTTAGCCATCAATCTACACAAAAACACATAATGACCGGAGTGGCTCCTGTCTAGCCAACACCATGTAAAGAAACTCTAAAGGTTTATTAGAGTGGCCATTGAGCTGTGGGTTACCTCCCAGACTAAGCCCATTCTTGCATGGTTACTTAGCTCTAGGAAGAGGATTGGAAGTTCCAAACCACTTCAATTTCACAATGTTGAAGCCCACTGTGCCCTTGGGGAACTTTCAATGCCTTAGCAATGTCTTAGAGCCTTCCCCATATCAATGCCGCAACGCAATTCCATCTCAGTGGTCTACAGAGAGTTCTTTGGACTGCATGGCTTGGTTTTTGCTCTGACATGCACTGTGAAGTGTGCGGCTTTATGTAGACAGGTGTGTGCCATTCCAAATCATGTCTGACTAATTTAATTTGCCACAGGTTGACTCCAGTCAAAATGTGAGACATCTCAAGGATGATCAAAGGACACTGGATGTGAGACCTCTCCAAATATGATGCAGTCACCCCAGGAGAGAGGTTTGTTTACCCATCATAAAATGCCCTCTAGGGTGTTGAGCCCTTGCAATATTCTCGGCGTCCTCCCTGTAACACTGGTTGAGGAACACAACTCTGGGCAGGGGATACAAGGTATTTTGAGGTTTCTCTTCTGTTGCCAGGGCTCAGGCATTTCATGTGGACCCTGAGGAAGAATGATCCCTGGGCAGTGGAAGCCATCGCCCAGGTTCGAAATATCACAGAGGTCTCAGGAGTCACGCATGCCAAAAGGGACTGCGGCGCATCTGGTGACCAGCCGACCAGTAGAGAAAAAGTTGGGTACCCCTGCTTTAGAGAGTAACAGTCGCTACGTTTCTATCAACAATACTGATGGTGTTATGTACCTTTGAGCAGTTAATAAATATTAATAAATGTCTGTATAGTCTACTGTGTATTCGGTGTATTCAGAACATTGGGAGTTTAATACTTGCTAGAGTAGACAATGGTACTAATTATTGGCTACTACAGTTGCCAAAGTAATTGTAAAAAAATTGTAAAAAAAATACCAAACATATAATTACAGTTTTGTAATATATAGGTGTTATTTGTGTGATAGTATGAATTTGACTGAAATTTAGTCCTTATTTAAACCCACTCTGAAGCATCCAAGAATTACAATAACATACTTCAAATTATATTTATAAATATATATATATATATATATATATATATATATATATATATATATATATATATATGTCGGGCTGGAAAGTCCAAGAGCGTCCCAATGTGCAGCTTTCGTTCAGAATAATGCAAATTGTCTACCGGGATTTTCTGATAACATGCTGATAATGAGCTCACACACCCCCATAACATCAGTGAGCCACCACCATGCTTCACGGTGTGGATGGTATTCTGTTCACTATAGGCCTTGTTGACCTCTCTCCAAACATAGCGCTTATGGTTGTGACCGTAAAGCTCTATTTTGGTCTCGTTACTCCAAATAACAATGTGCTGTAAGGCGTGTCAAGATGTTGCCGTGCAAATTGTAACTAGGCTTTTTTGTAGCATTGGCGCAGTAAAGGCTTCTTTCTGGCAACTCAACCATGCAGCTCATTTGTGTTCAAGTATTGTTGTATTGTGCTCCATAAAACAACTACACTGTCTTTTTCCAGAGAAGCCTGTATTTCTCCTGAGATTCCCTGTGGGTTTTTATTTGTATCCCAAACAACTCTTCTGGCAGTTTTGGCTGAAAACATTCTTGGTCTGCCTGACCTCGGCTTGGTATCAAGAGATCCCAGAATTTTCCACTTCTTAAAAAGTGATTGAACAGTACTGATGGGCATTTGCAAAGCTTTGGATATCTTTTTCTTTATACAGTCCATTACCTTGTTGCGCAGGTCTTTAGACAGTTATTTTCCGCTCCCCATGGCTCAGTATCTAGGATGCTAAGTGCATCTACATGAGAGCTAACAAACTCATTGACTATTTATACACAGACACTAACTGCAATTTAAAAAGCCACAGGTGTGGGAAATTATCTTAAATTCCCATTTTAACCTGTGTTTGTCACCTTGTGTGTCTGTAACAAGGCCAAACATTCAAGGGTATGTAAACTTTTGATCAGGACCATTTGGGTGATTTCTGTTATCATTATAATTTAAAGAGGAGCTTTACAGTGGATATAAAAAGTCTATACACACCTGTTAAAATGCCAGGTTTTAGTGATGTTAAAGAATGAGACAAAGATAAATCATGTCACCATTTTTTCCACTTTTAATCTATAATGTAAACAATTCAATTGAAAAACAAACTGAAATCTCTGAGGGAAAAAAACACTCAATAACCTGGTTGCATAAGTGTTCACACCCTTTAAGTAGTACTTTATTGAAGCACCTTTTGATTTTATTACAGCACTCAGTCTTTTTGGGTAGTAGTCCATTAGCATGGCACATCTTGACGTGGCAATATTTGCCCACTCTTTGAAAAACCGCTCCAAATCAGACAGATTGCGAGGACATCTCCTGTGCACAGTGCTCTTCAGATCACCCCACAGATATTCAATTTTATTCAGGTCAGGGCTCTGGCTGGGCCTTTCCAAAATGTTAATCTTCTTCTGGTGAAACCATGCTTTTGGGGATTTGGATGTGTGCTTTGGGTTGTTGTCGTGCTGAAAGGTGAACTTCCTCGTCATCTTCAGTTTTCTAACAGACGCCTGAAGGCATTTTAACAGGGGTGTGCAGACTTTTTACATCCACTGTTTGTGATAATAAATGTAATCTCTTAATGATCACTGTCCTTAAATAACAGACAGTTTTTTGCATTAAGATTTACATTAAAATTTTCTGCGAGGTTAGGCAACTTTATGAACACAACTTTATATATATATATATATATATATATATATATATATATATATATATATATATATTCTAAAGAAAGAGCTATCAGATATACCATACATATTTATTTGAGTAAGACAGGAGAAAAAACCTTCTTGAACAATACAGTACTTTGTTGTTACAACCGTGACAAAACAATGAAGTGCAACCCATCTGAGAGACAGAGAACCCCCACTCATCCCATTGTTCTCTGCATTCTGTCTTTGGGGAGCAATCCTTTATACATGCCACTATTCTCACACCATTACTATGACCGATTTTCTTCTGAAATCTATGGCTCCCAAATTATGGTAAGAGCCAAGTCTGGTACGACTGAGCGCTTTCAAGAGGAACTGTCCCCTTGAGTTTGCCTGTGCGTGCTGCCCCTGTGTCCTGCTGGAGAAACTGCTTTGTCAAGGTTTTCTGATAATTCTCTAGCTGTTCCCTCTGGGGCTCGGTAGAGAAAGGGACTGTTGGGGCTGTGGGGTTGGAGTATATGGACTTGGCCCGCATATTAAACACACATACTGTGGTATGACTTTGCAAACAGCGCTCCTTTTTATTCACACAAAGCCGATTACCTTTTTTAACCACCATTGTGGTTTTATTGCATTGGTAGGTTAATAACACCGGAAAACATACAACTGAAGTGCCTAAGTCATTAGCTTCCATTTTGAGCATAACTGAACACAAATATGATGACATCACAGTGATAAAAATGTATAAGAGATAAAATTCTATTGAAAGTTCATGTGTTCATTTTCAAGTGGTCTAGGTGCATGTTTGAGAATTTACATGCGCGTGTGTGAACAAATTTACTGCTTCCCTTGACATTAAGAAGTTAACCAGTTTGGCAGGATAGATGTTGTGTCAGTGACAGACTGACTAATAGAGCTTGTCAACAGACTGTCATTACTGCTCCATGAGTCATGTTTACCTGCAGCTCCATCCCTGTCCTGCTTTGTTCTGCTACCATCTAAGACGATAGGCCTGGCAGATGTTAATAACTCAAAATGGAAAACGCACAGGTGGGAAACCTGCAAACTCACCCTCTCCCACACACTTATATATAGTAGGAATATCTATTCTTCTAAAGGAAGTACCATCTTCCCAAAACATAACCCCAAAACATTACCCCTTAATTAACTAAACCCTAATCAATAAGCTTGAAGCCGAATGCGCCCCACAAGGAAGACGTGTTGAATTTACCATGCTGGGATTTCAGGTCCCCAGATGTTGTAGAAGTAGTCATACATGTACAAACACACACGCATACATACAGATATCATGTGTGTTGCCGTCCAGTGACTCAGTCTTGGTGTGGTAAATGCTGCTCGTTTTGTTGTGTTTTTCTTTGCTATGTTTTGGAACACAATGTAATATGATCATTTCTTTCACCCAGAAGGTACTACTGAATACAAGAGACACATTAACTGAAATGCTTCCCGAAATACTTTCATCAAGGAAAAATATGTTTGCCGCCAGACTCCACCAACAACTAGACAAGTTTCATGAGGTGGGATAGCAGAGGCAGAAAAGTAAGCTGGCCAGGGATCTGGTTTGCTGCAGCCCTCTTAGGTCTTTTCCTTTGAAGTTATTGCTTAGTTGCAAATAAAATGGAGGAGCTCACCTTTAGCATGCCTAATGTTTTGGCTATGGCTCTGATTTATTTATTTAGATTTCCTGTAATGGCCAGTTTGACTTTGACCAGTCATGAAATTTCTCTTTTTGCCTGACAACCGCAACAGACAACAAAAGCAAAAGCAAATCTTAGAATCGAGACTACACATTGACAACGAACGATGTGAATAAACGCATCAGCCTACGAAAAAACAGCATGGAAGCTGATTGTCAAAATGCTTCTGCTGGACTAAAATGGGAGGACCATGTACAAAATGTGCTGAATTTTCTAAATGGTTCATCAAATATGGATGGACATACAACTCACATGTACAAGTACTGTTGGAGTTTACTGTGTGATCGACCACTAGCAGCACTATTTAACCAAGTAAAGTTCTGGGAATTTTAATGTATTTAATGAATAAATGTGATTCTGACACACACACACACACACATATGTTATGAAGCAGACTAAGGGCCTCTATTTACTGCCAAACAATGTTCTTCTGTCGTTATACATAACAGGTAAAAGGGGCTACCCACACCAATCAAACATTTACTTTGCCAAACTGCACGTGGGTGGTACTCAATCACGCAATCTGCAGTGTCTAATTAGCAGCATACACACAAGTTATGTAAATGCAGCGCTGCCATTTCACTATGTGGCCCCTCTTGCGTGAAACCAGGTTGATGTAGGCTTAGTTCTGGAATACGTGCAGCGATACATCCCCACAAAGACAAATTTTTCTTGTTTTAATATCTTGGTGCGATTTTGGCTCTCAACAAGTGTGGTAAAACGAGGAGACACACATACACTCTGCCCTCAAGGGCGGGAGATTCGGATAAACAAGCTGATGTTAGTTTCTATGGCAGCCAAACTTACCCTACCTGATACACCACACAGGACAAATGACATAGAATAGAGAATTCTGAACAGGCTGCACCAGTTGCAACCAGTTGGTCTCCAGCTGGTCTCTTGTCAATCACTGCACAATAAAATCACCTGCATGGCTGATGAGAATAGCAGCCAACATAACCAGTAGTTTATCTCTTTCTAATGTGAAATGTCTGTTTGTCTTGATTGCAGGCAACATTTTTCAAGGCTATTTCACCCTCTGGTTGATACAATTGCAATCACACGGTAGACTATACTGGTGTAGCAAAGCTAACTGTGGTAAATCGCACAACAAAATCGAATGAAACTGTGACAACGATGTCAGTTCGCATCACATCACAGCGCAGTTCATACAAACAACAACATTTGCACACAGCAGCAAAATGTGTTTTTAATTATATTATTATATCACACATTGTAAATGTTTATTTTTTCAACAATCATAGGCCAAACTTCTTAAGAACAACCATACCCGTCTACCAAGAGCAGTCAATCTCCAAATTCCTATCCAACCCCTTTCATTTAGGACTTTGAATGAATCATGTTCAGATGATGAACTCTCACTCACCTATGACTCCAAAGCAAAACATATGTCCACTATCACCCTGAGCCTGCTGTAAATGGTGGAGAATTGAGTCAGCCAACTTGGAGCCTGAGTGTCAGTCTGTTCTGTTTGTGCTTTAGCCAAAATTTTCCTTGGCAAGACTAATACTTGACACTGTTGTACATACAAATTCAGTCATGTAAGCAGGATATGGATTAAGTCACCATCTGGGTCATGCACGTCTGGAACCACTTTGTGTCAAACACTCAAGTTGCTCAAGATTTTCACCAATTCAGATTTCATCAAAAATAAGTACTCAGATTAAAGTCAAAACTACATAAAAACCAGAAAATGCTTATAAATACTGTACATGCCTTTTGCATGATTGCATTAATTAAGGTCCAAAATCCCAGGCGTGATTTGAAGGTGATCATGTTTCCCTGTGTCACTTTTCTTCCTGTTGTGTTTGTGCTAGCCACACCATAATCTTTTATTATGTACAGCAAAGCCGAATCAGCCGATATCAGCCATTATGGTAAATCTATTATCGGGATGTGGTCACTTGTCTTTTTGCAGAGGTGGAGCGTCCAGAAGAGACAGGAATTACATATAGGTTAGTATATTTTAAGCCATTTCTTGAGGAAAGCTTTGGAATCAAAATTAAGGGGAGAGCCAGAGGAACACAATGATAATTGGTATTTTTTTAATCAGATACAGATAGATGATCAGACGCACACGTAACATTAAAAAAGATCCCAATGCTTATCGGAGTCTCAAGAAAGCCAAATTAATCACAACAAACATCTAAACAAGCTTAAATCCTTCTGAGCAAATATCTTGTGGATCAATGAAACAAAACTGAAACTCTTTGGCAGACCAGATCAATCTAATGTTTACACTGCACCAAATAAAGTGTTCAAAGAAAATAATATCCTACCTGCAAATATGGGGGAGCTTAGATAAGCCAAGGGTTCGATTAGCTTCTGTTGTGGGGCACATGGACATATGAAAGGAACTGGCAGTGTTTCAATCTTGTGTTCAGAAAATGGATCTTCTTCATGCATGTCTTCAAACATGACAACAACACACATGAAAACAACTCACATGACAACAACACACATGACAACAACCCACATGACAACAACACACATGACACAACACAAATTACAAAAACACACGTGACAACGACACACATGAAATCAACCCACATGACAACAACCCACATGACAACAACACACATTACAACAACACACATGACATCAACCCACCTGACAACAATACACATGAAAACAACACATCTGACAACAACCCACATGACATCAACCCACCTGACAACAATACACATGAAAACAACACACCTGACAACAACACGCATGAGAGCAACACACATGAAAATAACACACATAAAAAACACACGACAACACCCCACGTGACAACAACCGACATGACAACAACAACACACATTTTCATGTAGAAATGGCCAAAGAATATATGGCCACACCATTTATGTTTCTTTTTGTAATCATAGTAATAATTGTAATAATTATAAATATAACTTTCAGCAAGACACATTTATTCAGCAGATTGGAAATGTCAGTGATAATGTGTGGAAATCACAAGGCTCTTAATTTTCGACTTCATTTTAAAGTAGTATCTTTAAATAGTGCCAGAGTGTAAATATTGTTGGCAGCAACTGTACATTTTAGACTGTAAATACCACTCACATGGAGTTATCTTATTGATATTAGCAGATGTTTAATCAACTGTAACTTTCAGAAATGCAGGAATAGTGATGAGTCTACACAATTTTCTCATTATCTATTCAGCTTGTGTCTCTAAAAACATGATTAATCGGCTCTATTCAGTTGCTTATTTTGAACAAAACTTTTCCAAACAAACATCAACAGTACTACAGTACTTTGCCACAGGTCCCATCTCTGCACAGGGCATTTGTCCTCTAGGCACATTGACTAATGACCACTTCAGACCACTGATGCTTCTGTCCAGTCTATCACCTACAGACACAAAGAGTGTAGAGGAGATACAGGCCTTAAATGGAGAGTCGCCAGGAAAGGGACGAAATGCTGTTTTACAGCCTTAACCTGGGGATCAGCTTTTGGACAATCTATTAGTCATACAGTCAACTTAGTCAACATTAGTCTATTAGTCAATTTCATCACCAATAACCTTCCCTAAAGACAGGACCTAAATAACCTATAGATTGCAATGGGAACACTAATACGGAATGATTGGTTTATGTTCAGAGGCGTGGCACAAAATTCTGGGACCTGTACATAGGTGCTCTCTGACGGCCTCTCCTCTCTTTATTCAAGATTAAAACATTTTCAAGGGCCCCTGTACACATAAGGCCTGGAACTTAGCAGCCCTTTTCAATGCCACTGTTTACATTTATTGTACTCAATAAAAAACCCAAAGACATTGAACTTATTGGGAAAGTGTTTTTTATTGGGAAAGTGAATATGTCGGCACATCTGTGCAAATAGACAAAAAAAGATTTCTGGCTGAAGGTGTAGTTTTAAAAGGGAGAAAAAATGATGTACAACTTGGCTTAGTGTTAGAATTTGAATTACTTTAAGGTGTAGGCATTACCAGTTTGGTTACGTTTAGGTGTAAGTGTTAGGTAACATTTAGGCATAAAAGTTAGGTAATTTAGGTTAAGTTTAGGATTAGATATAGATATAGGGTATAGGGAACATGCACTTATAGATCAGGTTTATGTCTCAGGATCCCACAAGGACAAAAAGACAAACCCATGTGTGTGTGTGTGGATATGTGTGTGTGTGTGTGTGTGTGTGTGTGTGTGTGTGTGTAAATTGACTTTGAATTAAATTAAAAAGGGAGAGCATTAACCGTGAAACATCGGCTTAAAAGTGCGTATTTAGTGTATTAAATTCTAACTCTTTATAAGTAGCGATGTATTTTAGTTCTGATTCCAATTCCAGTTCCCTTCATGTGGTCAACTAACAGTCCTGCAAGTTGATGTCAGTCATTGCTGTGCAATCTATTATATCCTTCTGACTTAAACTGTCATCACACTAAAACCTCAGCTCAGTCCCAACTGCAGCTCGAAAGCCATTTCAGTGTCCAGGCCTGAAGCTAAATGAAAGTTGGTCTTAGACTCGAGGACAGGGATTTGGGTTAAGTCTAAGGTTATGGTTGATCTGGGCTATGGATATGAAGTTAGGGAATACATTTGGCTGAGGAAGTTTCAGTAGGAATTTACTAGATGTGAAACTTCTATCATCCTTGAACTATTCCCATATGGTGACTTCTGATGTCACTTACAAAGGAAATGTTTTAGTTTAAAGTACTTTCAGTATTTACAAAGAAAACCTCATTGATGAAAAGCTATTTAAATGAGTCCCAAGGATACCCCTTTTTAACCATCCATGTTTCCCTCTGGGTTGACAGCTGATATGCTACTACATCAACAATATGTCCACATTAAGTCTACTAATTCAGGTACACTTTCAGATAAAGGTACATGAACTACCATTAACAAATACAGTAGTAAACACTAACAAATGTTGAAAAATGACATGAACAAACAATAACGATAAAACTTAATTTATTAATGATTCACAAATGCATTAACTAACAGTGTGTAGTGTTGTTGGTCCATTTCGACACAGGACATAAACGCATGTGTTTTTTTGCGGGAACACACAGTTTGTACTGTAATTGTTTAATGTCAATGCAGGACATGCATTCACGTAGCTAGTTGTTTGCCTGAATAGGCTAAGTAATATACAATATTCATAAGATAATTCAATGTTTAATATGATTACAGTTCGGCAAACATTATTTCTGAGGTAGGTTGCCTACTTGCATCTTCAAATAGGTGTGACGCGCAAATCTCTATGGTCGCATTTAGGATTATGTATTGTTTATAATTGGGATACAATACATATATTAAAGTACACTTACTATTGTTGGCCAATAGGACGTGGAGACACGTGGTCGCGTTGCGTTGCGGCTGAATTTGATCCAATCAAACACTTCTTGAAGGAAAAGCCATGTTGGCTTTCTCATAATTTATCCGGTTTTGAAGGTCGGTAATGTACAAATGTATACTGAACTTTTTGATACTTACCTGTTAAAGTGTATTTACAGAGTTGGAAAAGCATAGTCATTTTATAACTACGAACTAGACAGAAAACCCATGAATGTAAAATGCCATGATGTTGGTTCCTTCCTTTGACGAAAATCTATTTTGACACTATTTTGTACTGTATGAACATTTGATTTCCGTGAACAACACTCCTGACAATATCCCTAGGATTAATATAATAGAATTTTGTAATTGTATTGTTTAGGAACTTTGCAGATGTTGCACTGTAAGGGTTAGTGATTACCTAGTAAATCTTGCTTTATGCTAGCTCCAGTCAAGTGATTGTTAATATTCGGTTAGCGCTTTGCCAGTTTGGACTCTTAATATGTTCACCCGGCACAGCCAGAAGAGGACTGGTCACCCCTCAGAGCCTGGTTTCACTCTAGGTTTCTTCTGTTAAATTTCGACACTCTTAGGGAGTTTTTCCCTAGCCACTGAAGTTCATCACTGTTATTGTTTGCTCCCTGGGGTTTGGGTGTTTTGTGAAAGCACTTTGTGACAACTGCTGATGTAAAAAGTGCTTTATAAAATAAATTTGATTGATTGATTGAGTTTGATCAGCCGTGTTATATTCGTGTTAACATTAAAGCAATTTGCAATTGTCTAATCCTTTTACCACATTTTACCACACTACCTAAACGTGAAGGTTTTTTAGACATAAGTACAGCATTACTGTTGTATAGGAACTTTGTGAAATGTCTGATGAAAAAAGGGCTTGACAAAATTCAATTTGATTGACTGATCAATGTGACTGTTTATTTTTTTGCATAAGACTTACCTGTATACACTTCTACTGAAAATACATTACTCATCTCTTCCTTGATGATGTCCATGTTTCCAGAGTGGTTGTTTTACAAATTGTCTTTATAGCCTACACTTAGTTAATCCTGTCATTCTTGAAAAAAGGATTATGTGCTATCATTAGTATTCTAACACCAAATCATTAGTTTGACTCTTTGTCCACTGCGCACCATTGAGCTGGAATAAAGCATTACTAAAGGATACCTCACTGTTAGGTAATTATTTTGTGTCCCTTTAAGTAAAGTGATTAATTATTCTACCATAACTATCACTTACTAATTACCCACAGGTAGCTATAAACTCTTAATAACAGATACTTCACTATTAGTTAATTATTTTGTGTCGCCTTAAGTAAATTGATGAATTATCATACAATAAATATCACTAACGACATGAGTTCATGTTCTGTTTCAACATGAACAAATGAAACTACACTGATATTTAATGCATTTGTAAATCATTAATAAAGTAGGGGTTATCATTATTAACCGTTTATGTTTTTGTTCATCCTTCATTCATGTTATCTACTGCATTTGTTAATGTACTCTTATCTCAGATTGGCCAATAAAAATAAATGATTGAGATGGGTTAAAGATCACAGACACTGGACAGAAGATTAGAAAAAAGTGTTATGGACAGATGAATCTTTGAGGTGTTCAGATCACAAAGAAGAACATTCGTAAGATGCAGACTAAATGAAAAGATGCTGGAGGAGAGCTTAAAGCCACCTGTCAAGCATGAGGGAGGCATTGTGATGATCTGGGGGTGCTTTGGTGGTGGTAAAGTGGAAAGTTTGTGCCCGTTAGAAAGGGATCTTGAAGAAGACTATCACCCATATTTTATAACACCATGCCATACCATGTGGGCGATGCTTGTTGCCAATTTTCTCCTACAACAAGACTAGGACAGAAAGCACAGCTCCAAACTAGGCTAGAATTATTTAGGGAAGAAGCAATCAGCTGGTATTCTGTCAATAATGTAGTAGCAAGCACAATCACCAGATCTCAAACCTACTGAGCTCTTCTGGGAGCAGCCTTACCATATTGTATGTATTGTTCATCCGGCCAGTTCAGCTTGTGGGAGGTGCTTCAGGAAGAATGGGGTGAAATCTCTGCAGATTATCTCAACAAACTGACAAATAGAATTCGAAATGTCTGCAAGGCTATAAATGCGACAACTGGTGGATTCCTTGACAAAGAAGACATTTATTGTTTAAATATTTCAATATTTCTTACCTTGTCAGTGACTATATTTCCTATTCATTTTGCTATTCTAACTATTCAAACTCATTTGATGTATGTTTTCATGAAAAACAATGACATTTCTAAGTGACCCCAACCTTTTAATCCCATAGTTTAAATATTAAATCACCTGAAATGTATGTCCATAATAGAACAAAATATGGTGAAATTCAAGGAGTCTTAACCCTTTCAATGTACACATATTTTGATATAGTAAAAACTGCCCTTATTAAACAATCAGTTTAGACAACGTCAGATGGTGGGTGATGGTTGTGAAGTCAGAAGCTTCAAATGACACAAGTCACTTGGTATTGTGACTTTGAAAGGAGCCTTAGTACAGTAGTGACTAATCAGTAGTGTGATGAAAAGGGATGTTCCATTCAAGTTAGCATTACTTCCTAAGTAAAAGCAAATACCATAATAAGTACAAGTAAAGTACTAACAACATGTATGGGGTGGAGTTCCTGATCTTGTCGAGAATTATTGAACCATGATTTCAGAATTAATGTTGAAATGGTCCCTCTGTGTTTTGTTCTCTTCTTCACTCAACCCAGAACCTAAAGAACTTGTGACTTTCCTACCTCATGACAGTTACTCAAATGTATTTAAAACCTAGGTCTGAACACCCAATAATAACTTGCCACCTCCTGGCTGTTTTTCTCTCGAGAGACGTCACTGGAACTCCTTGGCAACCAAATCTGCTCTCTCTCATTGCTGTGTTTCATTCATATTTTCTCTCCAAACCAATTTTCTCTGGTTTGTGCAGCTTAATAAGCAAAGGCACAAAAGCATTTTTTTTACAGTGCTTACACTTTTTCCTACCAGACAAATTGTTCAAATAGAGAAGGGTCGCAAAATTACAGCAACAAAATAAGCCACCGCTGTTCAAATGAAGACGTTGCATTACTGTGGAGCTGTTCAATGTATGAGAGTCACGGTTATTTATTTCACTTTACAGATATTTTACTATGAGATGTACACATACAGTCAATTGTATGCTCACAGCTTACATCAAAATTCTTGGTAAAATGTATTTTCCATGATATTTCTCAAAAAGACAAAAGTGGAAAGGCCATTCAAGATTCAGATTATTTTTTATAGGATAGCAGAATTAATAGCTGCTAGATCAGCAAATGATACACAGCCAAGAAAGTTGTGCATCAAATCATCATTAGCACACACAACTGAGATAACGCACCTTGTCGAGTGCTCTGAAATGCAAATTATAAGAGGAGAGTGGTGTGCAAGACAGATGGGTGAATGCGAATGTGTTTTAAAGGCTTTGCGATGCTCTGATTAGAAAACGTGTTTGAACCTTCTCCCAAGGCTTTAGCTTAATGATCCCGGTTGCTATGGAGATCAACATGGGAGTTTATTGATTATTGTATCTAATAAACTTAGGAGTGTTCGACTTCTAAGACCAGGATTTGGATCATGTCCAGAAAGATCTCATTGGCTTTGTAGCTCAGTAGGGTTGAGGATAATAACCAGGGTCCCTCTCTTTCTGTTGGCTCGAGGATTATATCCAGGGTCCCTCTCTTTCTGTTGGCTTGAGGATTATAACCAGGGTCCCTCTCTTTCTGTTGGCTCGAGGATTATAACCAGGGTCCCTCTCTTTCTGTTGGCTTGAGGATTATAACCAGGGGCCCTCTCTTTCTGTTGGCTCGAGGATTATAACCAGGGTCCCTCTCTTTCTGTTGGCTCAAGGATTATAACCAGGGTCCCTCTCTTTCTGTTGGCTCAAGGATTATAACCAGGGTCCCTCTCTTTCTGTTGGCTCAAGGATTATAACCAGGGTCCCTCTCTTTCTGTTGCCTTGAGGCCATGGAACAAAATTATTATTCCTCAAATTTTAGCTAATGACAGCACACACCCATCAGCGTTTCCCTAGTCTGGTATACACAGCCTGTCAATTAGTTTGGGACTGGCTTTCATGCCAGAGAATAACTAATGTAAGCAAAGCCCTGACACTGACAAGGACGTAGTGTGAGCACAAAAACGTGGCATGCACTTCCATTGTTGGGAAGAACCACTAAGTACAGTGGGGCAAAAAAGTATTTAATTCAGCCACCAATTGTGCAAGTTCTCCCACTTGTAATTTTCATCAGAGGTACAATTCAACTATGAGAGACAAAATGACGGAAAAAAATATAGAGAATCACATTGTAGGATTTTTTATGAATTTATTGGTAAATTCCTCGGTAAAATAAATATTTGGTCACCTACAAACAAGCAAGATTTCTGGCTCTTACAGACCTGTAACTTCTTCTTTAAGAGGCTCCTCTGTCCTTCACTTGTAACCTGTATAAATGGCACCTGTTTGAACTTGTTATCAGTATTAGTGACACCTGTCCACAACCTCAAACAGTCACATTCCAAACTCCACTATGGCCAAGACCAAAGAGCTGTCAAAGGACACCAGAAACAAAATTGTAGACCTGCACCAATCAATCAAATCAATCAAATTTATTTTATAAAGCCCTTTTTACATCAGCAGTTGTCACAAAGTGCTTTCACAAAACACCCGGCCTTAAATCCCAGGGAGCAAACAACAATAGTGATGAACTTAAGTGGCTAGGAAAAACTCCCTAAGAGGGACACATTTAGGAAGAAACCTAGAGAGGAACCAGGCTCCAAGGGGTGACCAGTCCTCTTCTGGTTGAAGAGTGAACATATTAAGAGTCCAAATTTTAATAATTCAATGTATGTGGGCTAAGCCCGGAGTCTATTTAAACCTAGTCCAGATTGGAGGCAAAACCGGAGGGACAAGGACAGGGGGGATCAGGGGAGTGGCAGTCTTCCCACCAGGCTGGGAAGACTGAATCTGCAAATAGGTAAGCAGCTTGGTGTGAAGAAATCAACTGTGGGAGCAATTATAAGAAAATGGAAGACATACAAGACCACTGATAATCTCCCTCAATCCGGGGCTCCATGCAAGATCTCACCCCATGGGGTCAAAATGATCACAAGAACGGTGAGCAAAAATCCCAGAACCACACGGGGGGAACCTAGTGAATGACCTGCAGAGAGCTCGGACCAAAGTAACAAGGCTACCATCAGTAACACACTACGCCACCAGGGACTCAAATCTTGCAGTGCCAGACGTGTCCCCCCGCTTAAGCCAGTTCATGTCCAGGTCCATCTGAGGTTTGCTAGAGAGCATTTGGATGATCCAGAAGAGGATTGGTTTTTCTACCAAAATAGAACTTTTTGGTAAAAACCCAACTTGTCGTGTTTGGAGGAGAAAGAATGCTGAGTTGCATCCAAAGAACACCATACCTACTTTGAAGCATGGGGGTGGAAACATCGTGCTTTGGGGCTGTTTTTCTGCAAAGGGACCAGGACGACTGATCCATGTAAAGGAAAGAATGAATGGGGCCATGTATCGTGAGATTGAGTGAAAACCTCCTTCCATCAGCAAGGGCATTGAAGATGAAACGGGTCTGGGTCTTTCAGCATGACAATGATCCCAAACACACAGCCTGGGCAACGAAGGAGTGGCTTCGTAAGAAGCATTTCAAGGTCCTGGAGTGGCCTAGCCAGTTACCAGATCTCAACCCCATAGAAAATCTTTGGAGGGAGTTGAAGTCCGTGTTGCCTAGCGACAGCCCCAAAACATCACTGCTCTAGAGTAGATCTGCATGGAGGAATGGGCCAAAATACCAGCAACAGTGTGTGAAAACCTTGTGAAGACTTACAGAAAATGTTTGACCTCTGTCATTGCGAACAAAGGGTATATAACAAAGTACTTTGTTAGTGACCAAATACTTATTTTCCACCATAATGTACCAATAAATTCATAGAAAATCCTACAATGTGATTTTCTGGATTTTTTTTCTCATTTTGTCTCTCATAGTTGAAGTGTGCCTATGATGAAAATTACAGGCCTCTCTCATCTTTTTATGTGGGAGAACTTGCTCAATTGGTGGCTGACTAAATACTTTTTTGCCCCACTGTAAGAGAACAGCAGGTTTTGTGTTTGTAAGTCTTTTTCCTCCATCCCACTGGGCACTGGCGCCATCAAAACATCTAGTCTGGATTGACATTACTTTGAGTTGTCAACTAATGTTAAATCAATGAAAGATAAAAAGGTCATTGGATTTAGGTCAAATGTTTGGTAAAAACACATGACATTTCTTTAAATTGAGAACTTTTTGCAATGGACCTAAGTGGAGGTAAATATGGCTCTTCATATAGTCTATATCATATTCATTTTGAGCAAATAAGGACAAGGCAACATGTAGTTTGTAATTTAGGGGGAAAAGTTGTGACAGTGAGGTGACGGACTGCTCCGCCATCACCCGCTTTTCCCATTCTTCCAACTGCAATGAACTCATCCTGGTCTCTCCTTCATTTGTCTGGTCCCCAATTGTCTCACACACCAGGTCCCAATTAGATAATTAGTATGTGTTTAAATGTTTCTCCTCTTCTCATTTGTCAGTGATTGTTCCACGTCACTGTGTGTTCTGATCCGTGTGGTGAGTTCTGTTCTAGGTTACTATTTACTTTAAACCCTTTATCAAGTGCTTGGTGTTTTTCTGTTCTGTTTCTTTGTGTTGTATTACACCGACTACCCCTGCCTGCGCCTGGTCTGTTAATTCCCACAACGTCACATCGCGACAAAAGTGTCCCACATAGAAGGAGACATATAAGACATTAGTTCAATAAAATATAACCTTTATATTCATTTGATATCTAATCTGACTCCATTTTGTTTGTACATATACATTGTCATAAGGAACCATAACATGTCTAAAGGTTTAGCAAATATTGCAACTCTGGATGTCATGACCAGTGCAATATAATGAACGTGGGCTGACAAGTAGTCCTGAAGATGGGGAGTTATTCCAAGCCACTGAAGTTCAACACAGCTGTTGTTTGCTCCTTGGGGTTTAAGGCCGGGTGTTTTGTGAAAGCACTTTGTGAACATTTCTGATGTGAAAAGGGGTTTATAAAATACATTTGATTGATGGATTGAACTTAACCCTAAAAAGTCTGATCCAGGCATCATTTAATGATAGAATTCTGTTTATTATGGTGCAGGGATGCCTAGTCTGGTCGTTTCGGCATATTTGTGTGTATTATCTGCAGGTCTAAGAACAAGAGAATTGATGTTTGTTCCCAATTACTCCACTGGTGTAGTAATCTATATTTCAAAGTAATACAATTTATTCCAATCAAGTAATATTGTCACAATGCATCACATAGTTAGATTATTCAATGTCCGGCAGTGTCAGAAATTCTAGAAAGCATGCCATAGTACTATCAAACACACTAACACAGTGGCTCCCAACCTTCTTCAGTTACTGTATCCACAAAAAGATTTTGCACTGCTTGGAGTACCTGACGTACCCCCTTGTGGTAATTTCACTAGTAAGCCTATGGTGTCATGAGTGTTTTCAAGTACCCCTTGTGGAGAGACCAGGTGCCCCAAGGGGTGCTAGTACCCCTGGTTAAGAACCACTGGTACTAACACACGTGTGCCAGGAGTATCAGTCAATGAAAATACTCCACAAATTAAGCTCATCTTTATTATTGACCCTAGAATAACCTAAATTTGGTCTTGGTTCACCTAAAGGAATTGTTGCCATCCTGCAAACAAAGGATAGCATATACAATAATTTAACATATACCTATAGTAAACACTGCATAGCATATACAGTTATTAAATACATACCTATAGCAAACAAAGCTTAGCATATACAGATATTAAACATATACCTATAGCAAACATTGCTTAGCATATACACTAATTATACATATACCTATAGCAAACAAATCATAGCATATACAGTAATTAAACATACCCTGGATGGGGTTGGGGGCCACAGATATTATGTACTGGTCATCAGGGGGCTGCTGATTGCTTGGAATAACATCAGGGGCTGCAGTCATCAGGGCGCCGCAGATTAATTTATTAACAAATACATTAAAAGTAAACTAGGTCTGATGCTAGTTCACGTTTATCTGGGCAATATTAAAATATTGAACAACGTGACGTTTTCCGGCTCTGCTCATCTCTCCTGGGATACAGCGCGTTTGCTGCCGTGTAATTAAATGCGTGAACCCTTTGAACACTGTCTGTTTTTTGGATGTTATCACTACTTTGATATTTCTGTAATAGGTATCATCAAGTGTTTAATGGCTCAAACATCAGTGCACTCTCAGCTACACTTAGAAAGACATCACAACAGCTTTCATAGCCCCTGAAATTACTGTTACATGTGTCAATATGCCAAAAATATTTCAGGTCAATTTCACGTTTTGATTCCAGCATAGATTTTGTTGGTTCCAATACTAACTCTACAACAAATTTAAGGTCAAACATGATAAAAAAAATTATAAGCTGGCGTAACACAAAAGTTGACACCACTCCTGATTTGTGAAGGACCCGTGAATCAAGCCAAGTACAAAGTTATCCTATAACCTGCTTCCATATGCTCTGACAATGTTCCCCAATTCTGAGAATAAGATTTTCCAGCAGGACAATGCTCCATACCACACAGCCAGGTCAAACAACGTGTGGATGGAGGACCACCAGATCAAGACCCTGTCATGGTCAGCCCAATCTCCAGACCTGAACCCCATTGAAAACCTCTGGAATTTGATCAAGAGGACGAAGGATGGTCACAAGCCAGCAAACAAAGCAGAGCTACTTGAATTTTTGTGCCAGAAGTGGCATAAGGTCACCCAACAGCAATGTGACAGACTGGTGGAGTTCATGCCAAGACTCATGAAAGCTGTAATAGAAAATCTGGGTTATTCAACCAAATATTGATTTCTGAACTCTACTTAAGTTAAAACATTAGTATTTTGTTGGTGAAAAATGATTATGAATTTGTTTTCTTTGCATTATGTGAGGTCTGAAAACAATGAATCTCTTTTGGTTATTTTTTAGAACACTTCTTCTGGCAGTTTGGGCTGAAATCTTTCTTGGTCTACCTGACCTTGGCTTGGTATCAAGATATCGCCAAATTTTCCACTTCGTAATAAGTGATTGAACATTTCTGGCTGGAATTTGCATTTGATATCTTTTTGTATCCTTTTCCATCTTTATAAAGATCCATTTGTTTGTTCTTTGTTACGCAGGTCTTTTGACAGTTCTTTTCAGCTCACCATGGCGTATCTAGCCTGCTCAGTACTTTCATGTGAGAGCGAATTAATTCATTGACTATACACAGACACTAATTGCAATTTAAATGTCCACAGGTGTGGGAAATTCACCTTTATTTGCCATTTTCACCTGTGTGTGTCACCTTGTGTCAGTAACAAGGCCAAACATTCAAGGGTATAGCTTTTCAAGGGTTTAGCTTTTGATCAGGGCCATTTGGGTGATTTCTGATATTATTATGATTTAAAAAAAAAAGCAAAACAACTATGTGAAAATATATGGCTTCATATGATCACTATCCTTAAAAAAAGCTTTTGTCGTATTTTCAACATCGATGCCAAAATTTCACAATTTCTGCAAGGGTATGCAAACTTACAAAATTTAATTGAACTTTTTACGGTTTCTCCATCTTCCGCCTGGTTCATCTGAGCGGGTGGGGCTACTTTGACTTCCTATGTGCTTCATAAGATGAATCTTGCATGGCTAGAATGTCCTAAATAGTGTCACCAGACAACATTTGCCATTCCTAGACTTTCTTTTTCATGCCACTACAAACGTATATTAATTCAACAGAAAAGCTACTGGACTGATGAAACATGATTCAATGCATTTTTTTGTCACTCAGCTCCAGTCAGGTCTGCACTAGACTTGTTCACAGGTTTCTTTGGGTCTGGGTCCTGGGATTTTTTAATAATTTGGTTAGGGTCTAATTGAAGTAGAGACTTCTAATGATGAGACTTGTCATGAACATTTAACTTCTGCTTTTATTCTAACCTCTTCTCATGCTGCCACATTACAACCTACAGAACCAATAGACCCTGCAGGACAGTCCTCTAATTGGGAATTTCATGATGTGGGAGTGTGTAGTTAAAAGCAGAAGACTGGGAGGAGTTTACTTGAGTTTACCCTCATGTACTGTAGGTTATGTGAACTTTGGACTACCAGTGTCAGACACAGCTGATAAAGCTCCCCTTCCTAACTCTTGTGACCGTAATATGAAAGAGGTAACTGTTGGGAGGAAGGAGGGAGACAAGAAAAGGGTGAAAGAGACAGGGACAAGGAAAAATGAGAGATTATAATGAAATATGAAAGGTATAAGAGAGTATAAAGTAGAAAGAGTATTCCTTTAAAACGTGAACATCTCCGCAACAATGCTTGCCATTTAATTACCATGACCAAAACGAACATTTCAAAACTTTCACCTAACCCAACAAAGCACCGATACTCCTTCCCTATTGCACTGCCTTCATATTAGTTTCCCTCTCTATTCTACACCACTCTGTCAGTTCCCAGCGGAGGCTCTGTGTCTATCTTCCATAGGCCTATAGCTACCGATCAGAGATAGTAAGCTGCATAGAAATGGGCCAGAAGTATCAGAGGCATCATTGGCCATCAGATAAACACACCGTCTGGATGCATTACTGGTTACACGGATGCATTATCTCCCCTCCTAAGCAGCCCAATGCTTGAATCTCATCCTGAAGCAGAGCAGAGTGTACGTGTGTGTGTGCACGTGTGTGTGTGTGTGTGCACGTGTGTGTGTTTGTGTGTATGTGTGTGCGTTTGTGTGTACGTGTGTGCGTTTGTGTGTACATGTGTGCGTTTGTGTGTTTTTTAAAGGTTTGGGAGTAAATGGAATGAGTAAGTGTCAGAGGGAAGTAAGCTTGTCAAATGAAATATGAAATTGGGTCATACAAAATTAGTGTTGTTCTGGTTGGTTACTGAAATGGACACACACGTGTACACAGACACTTTTACCTACCAAACATCATGAGACAAATACGTTTAAATACCTCCGAAAAACCCTATTGTTAGAACACTAAGTTGCTGAACATTTTTAATAACCTGTGTCTGAAAAAGTGAGAGTAATAGGAAGGCGTCTACTCTGCTAAGTGAGACAGTCAGGCAGCCATTTTATAATGAGGGATGGAGTCACTGAGCCATACAGCAGCACTCCTCCTGTTAGAATCCTTAAATTAAAGAACCAAACCAAGCATGCAGCACATTTCTCCCCCCAAATCTCCAGGGCTACCTTTCTCTGAGTGGAATCTAACTTCCACTTGTACGAGACGATGAGCACAGCTCCCATCTGCTTCGGCGAGTCCTGAGATTTCAGCTGCGGAACTTCACTTCCTTTTTCACTAAGTATGAGCTGAAACTATTTGTGTAGGATGGAATCATCTGCTAACTTTTTACACTGGATGTGTCTACATTTTCCTTCAGGATCCTTGACAGCTTACTGGATAGGTTCCAACGTATTGCTTATTGGTTTGTCGCCCAAGGAGATGAGTGAAGGAACCACTGGAAGTCACAATACTGAAAATAAGGAATTGGAACTTTGTGGGCCTTTTTCATACATTGTGCTGAGAAAATATGCAGCTCTCCTCTGCCCGTCTGTCAGGTGCAGCTCGTTGGATATCTGTTTTTCTCCTTTGGCACACGTTCCTAGGGGCTCTAGCAGGCCTGGAGTAAATTGTCTGCACAAAATCCTAATGACTCTATCACTGTGTTTGCTTGGTCAAAAACAAAAACATGCACCCCTTTGGGACCTGAGGACCAGGATTGTGAAAAACTGCTCTATGACAATGAAAAAACGTTGAATTGGGTGTTTTAGCAATGCACTTTTTGTGAAACGTCAGGTTTAATTATGAATTAAAGGCACTCACAAAGGCCTATTACACTTTTCTCAATTGTTAAGATACTTTAAATGTTTGCTCTCTGTAAAGAAATAGAGAAAACACATTTTTCCTCTCTATTAAGAAGTAATACTTAGTTCAGACTAACAAATTTGAAACCTTTGGTAACAGCCAATACAAATTAACCCCTTGAATGTGAAACTCTTCTACAAATATAAAACCTCTCTGCACAATTGAATGTTGGTGGAGCAGTTCAAAGTAGCTAAAAAAATGTCACTTTTCAAAGAAATACGTGCCACAAATATAATGTTATTAATCATATACCGTTCCCTGACAGAGGCCCAGCAGGTTCAGACACATTTCAGTAGATCTGCTGTCATCAACAGTATTAATATTAAAAATGACAATATGTATGTTATAATGCTATACCACACTGTACAGAGTACCCCACATTTCTAAACACATAGAAATTGCTTTGCTTTTGCAGTTATTTGTTAGTGCATTTTATAGCTTTTTAAATGGATACAGGATATTTTCTGGATATTCTTACTCTTCAATGACACTCTGCATCTTTAGTAAAATACCTTTAGTGAAAAATAACACTTTTTTGTTGTTATTGCCCTCATATGTGTTCCTGATCACTGTCACTTTAATATTCTCCTTCCCTTAGGTAAGTTGTCAGTAATTATTTGGTTAATGTGGCTCTGTGGCAATGTTTCTGTTTCTGTGTGTAGTTTCTGTCAGTTATTTTATTAAGAATCCTCCATTTCTCCTGCACCCGTGTCCTACCTCCTACTTACAGCGTTACAATAACAGAAAAACTGCCCTGCTGCAACACTGTTAAACTATTAATGAATAAAGCTATTCTGCAAATGCTGATGGATTGTTTTGTTAGGACATCTGACACTTTGAGGAGAAACTACTCTGGAATTACACTACAATTTAGTATTTTTTGTTGTGCAGGAACAACCCTGTTTTCTGCAACAATAGGATAATCAAATGAAAATAAAGTGTCGGTATGATCCAACTTGCATTGTAGTGCAGCCATGTCTTGGCAGTTGGGGAGCAAGTTGGCCAGCGAGTGTATGGATTATGTGGACTTTGCATAAAGTTTCAAGGATAAAAATAACAATTGGCAGTGCACTGTGGAGACGCTAATTAGCTTTATTAGGCAATGCTTTTTAATTCTTCTAAAGATTCTCAGCATTGGAACCGCATATTGGAAATATCATTATTGCAGCTGTTTTAACATGTTCAGCGTCTCAGTCTGGCCTTAAAAGAAATGGATAAAAGCTCCATCTAATTGGCAGTTAGATGTATGATGCAAAATAATATCTTCACATGTGGGTACTTAATGCTGGCCACAAATTCACCTTTCTTTCCATCCCTGTAATAAAAGACAGTAATCACATCACCTCAGCTGCACTGTGTATAACCAGAAACATTTGGTGGCAACTTTGATGGGGAAACCCCCTGAATCTTGTGTGCCACCATTAAATGACTGCCTGTTCTGTTCGTCCGTGGGTGGTAACCCCTGGTGTACTGGCTGTATTTCCAATCTAGCTCTCACCATCATGGTCAGCTAATCATCCAAAGTGAGGACAGGGGGATTTTTGACAGATTCACACAGGTAATAGAAGGCGTTTCTGCTTTCCGCAGGTTTAAATTTAGCATTGCATGAGACCAGAGGGATTTTTGTTGGTAAGGAGCAAAACCTTGTTGTTATCAAATTCTTCCAGGATAAGGACAGGACTGGAAGAGAATTACAGGACAGGAAGGTCTGTGTCAATCACCTGTGTCTCTACTGTTAAAAAAAAGAAGACATCCAGAAGCACTACTTTTAATATTGAATGCTTCTCACCCCAATGCCATGTGATCCTAACCTGAATTTGACTGTATGAATGGCCTCTCCTACAGAGGTAACACATTTGTTTTAAGATGATTGCATAGCGCCCCCTGGATTCTGAGTAATAAGGATCAACCCCTGTGACCACCAAGCTGGGTTTCCCATAATGGAGTTGTGTGGCATCAGAAAACTTTCCACCAGGCTGGTGACGAAACAGAAAGGAAGCCATGCATCATTTAGATGGATTGAGGAGTCTTTCCTCATGAACTAGTCTGGGAAACAGAGAAAGGACTGGGTCTAGCTGAGCAATAAATAGGGTGTCTTAACTACGGCCTGTGGTAATGTAGAACACACGCTAACACTTATGTTAGCTGGATGATGACTGGAAGATGATGACTGGAAGATTGTAGTTTTTCAACCTTTCATGAATGGATTTATAAATGGATTTATTATTACATTACTTCGGAAAACACTTGCCTTGTGAGGGCAAAACAAAGACACACATCAGGGATTTTTATATGCACCTACAAATCTGCAAATCCTACAATTCTACAAATTTTAAATTCCAACACTAGTTTTTTAATAACCTCTCTATGTAAGTAATCTTTTTATTCAATGATTGTGTAAGTGTACAGATATGGTGGGACAGTGAGCATTGTGAGTCAGTGAGTCAGTGAGCATGTGCACACATTTTCAACATCCCCATCATGAAGTCCCCTGCACTTCACAGTGATATGGGGGGATCTGAAGCAATCTGCGGTTTCTTGCTTCTCAAAGGAGGTTGTGTTCCCTGGCCTGTATCTTGAGCTAGGGTAATCGTTAATCAATTTAACACAGTTAAGTTACTGGCGAGCATCACATCATGGGCTACAGTATCTCTGCGAAGAAGGCTTACTTTAGTGTGGTGATTCAAGCTTACTGCTCAGTCAAGCAAACGCTCCAGTTTGCCTTTTAGGCTTTGCAGGTTTAATTTAGCTTTGAGATTTTAAATGTAAGTTAGGGTGCCAGTGATTCAACAACATTTGTGAACATTTGCAATAACTCTTCTATTTAATGAAGTAGATAGTGTATGACATGACATGTTTATTAACTCAGATGTTTTCAAACGTAGGACTCTGCTCTTTCCCAGGCCCAAAAATACTACATTTCAGTTCAAATTAAACATTTTGTTAATATATCAAATATTCATATCCAGGGTGATATAGACTATAGTGGTTGCATGTGTCTTCATAATTTTTCACTATTTGGGGCAAATGTGTAAGAGTGTACAGGTATATTTGGCACCTATTTGATGTGCTAAATACATTTATAATGTATATGTATACAGTACATTCCCTTCAACAGTCACACTTCATTAGTAGGCTCACCTTTTTCTTAAAGACTGGTCGACTTCATTTTGAACGATCTGGTTGCTCCCTTGACATGTGCTTAAAAAGTTGTTCCTGTGTAGCTTAGCTGGTAGAATATGGCTTTGTCTACACAAGGAATCTGGTTCAGTTTCCACGGGGGGGTAGCATAAAATAAAATGAATGTATGTACTATTGTAAGTCACTCTGGTAAAGATTGTCAGCAAAATTCCTTAAATGGAAGATTTGGAACAAGTGCAAGACATGTTTTTCTCCTTTCACATTGAAATGTCACAGATTGCCTCGACAGATTGCATGTTACACCTCACATCTATCATGTTGTGACGTGTTGTACAATTAAAAAGTCTCTTGGCCACCTGGCGATAATCCATGCATTTATATACATTATATTTACATTTCAGTCAAATAGCTGACGCTCATATGCAGAAAAACCCATTATGAATGCAGTCAATTAAAGTACACAAGAAAAAAGTATATCAAAATCAGTTCAAGTCCAATCTTAAATAGCCACTGTCAGCGACATTAGTTTTAAAATGAAAAGTGTATGAAGTTCTTAGGCGGTGTAGGTAGAGCTCCCTCTTACAGTAAGATCAAATAATAGATGTTTTCTCATCTCTTTGAATCTCAATAGGTGATCTGAACCAGGATCTGTTGTATGAAGGAAAACTACAGTACCTCAAGCCAATTCCCAGCTGAATAAGATTAATGAGAAAAGTGGTTTTGTATTTCATTTCTCCCCCTTAACATAAACAGATGGTGGAGTAGGTTTTGGCACCCCTCTGTTGGCAGATAAACAGTCTTTTGATAGAGATGCCCATTATTTTACCTATTGTGCGTGAAATCTCTGTGAAAAGGAAGTAGGGAAGTGTAGCCAAAATGTATCTTTGCTGTTACATTATGTTTTAACACCATCTGTTTCCTGTAGTTCAGCTTTTCAGGTATCATAGCTTCCCTAAGAATATACTGTATAAAAACATACATTTGATAAATTGGGCTCCTGAACTTAACATGTTTAAAAATGCCCCTAAAGCAAATCACATTTGATTGACTTCTCTTAACAAAAACTTAAATGAACAAAAAACGCTATATTAAAATTACCTAAAATATTACTGAGACACTGATCTAGGATCAGCTTACTTTCTCTGAAATGTTTATAACCTTAATAATTTGATTTCTGTGCTGTGAACCCACTCCTATTTGTGCTTATTGTCTTGCTTCCAGCTGGCATGCTCACGACAGCCAAAGATCCAGATGTCATTGTTGGGTATCAGCTTAATCTTACCATCAATAAAGTATATGATTTTAACCTTGAACATGTTATCAACCAAATATAAATTGAGATCTTTAGTCAAAATAAAATGAATTAATTCTGAAATTATTTAATATTAATTGGAATATATTTTTCTTTTGGTGCAACCTACTGAGGGGCCAAACTAAAACTACTGCCAAGTGTGGGTGGCCCTGTTCTGGGCAGAAAAGTTTAGCTGGGTCAAGATCCCACATGGATAAAAAGATAAACCTTGTGTGTGTGTGTGTGTGTGTGTGTGTGTGTGTGTGTGTGTGTGTGTGTGCGACCACATATATGTTTCAGTCACCTTTAGAATTAGACTGGGAGTGAAGGAAAACATGCATTGGGGCCTGTAAGCCTTAGACTCAGTGTGGGGTGTTCATTCTAATAAGGTAATTGGCAAGTAGAGAGAGGGTGTGAGAGAGAGAGTGAATGAAAGAGAATGAGAGGAAGAGAAACTAATTGAGACAGGGAAAAAAATGATGAGCTCTAACACCTGCTGTTGTTAGAAACTGAGCTCAGGCACAAAACAGATTGTAATGCATCTTGTTTTTGACATCACTCAATCATGAAAAAAAATTGTCACGTCTGAACTCAGCCTCTGCTCTCCCTAAAACACCACCCTATTGCCTCTGGTCCCATTTATTGGAAAGAAAAATAAATCTTGGAACCACACTGAATTGTGATGACAATCTTAAGACGTGACTGGCTCCAAGATCATTCCAACTGTCTCCAAGATCATTCCAACTGTCTCCAAGTTCATTCCAACCCATCTCCAAGATCATTCCAACTGTCTCCAAGTTCATTTCTACTGTCTCCAAGTTCATTCCAACCCATCTCCAAGATCATTCCAACTGTCTCCAAAATCATTTATTTTCTAGGGATTGAAATAACATCCCATTTCACCCCACTTTTTACAGTACTCTTTTGATGTCACATCAAAGGATGAATTTAGTAGCTGTTTTTCTGCACCTTTGTTCTGACATGCCAAGAGTAGCAAGTGAGCTCGGGTACATTTGTTGTACTGAGAAATTGTAATTGCATCAAAATGACCTTTCCTCATTTCATAATTTCTTTATGTAACATAAGCGGCCTTCTGGTTTATATCAGAGCAGGTCACAAACCTCATCAGATTCCACCTGAGTACACCAACAACAACCAGAGTCTGTGATAATTTGATTCTTAGTACCTATCGATCTACAACATTAATCCGCTCTATCACATAATGATGAGGTGAGATAAAAATCACTGATGGACTGACAGCCAGGGAACGATGCCTCTTATCATCCCTCTATCCAATCAAAAAAATATGATATAACTATACTTAGAGATTGCACTTTTCCTCGTTGATCCCATATTGAAAAGTGCTGAAGAAGATGCCTGCAGGCTTAGGCAGAGGTATAGCATGCCATACATACCAATGACATTGATCCCCGCGCAGCGGGGAAAGATGCTGAGACCGTCCTATTGTATGCTCATTTCACTAGTATGAGATCCCCAAACATCAAGGTGTTTTGGAGCTGTTTTGATGAGCCCCGTGCTATTCTAGATGAGTGGGCCATTTCAGTGTCCTTCAGCACAGAAACAGTGCCGTGGTTGGAAACTACAGGGAAATAAGAAAAGCCTTTTGTGTGCAGGAAGCAATGGTTTGGAGAGTACTCTCCATCTGGGCCAGAACCTCAACGTGCATACAAATGTTTACGCACCTACACACACAAATACAGAAGCTCACATGGAACACCAGGGTTGACGTGTTTTCAGACTGACAGACAAACAGACTCAAAGACTCTTAGTCTCACACACACGTACAACACAGCCCAGGTAGAGGGGGTCATTTCTTGGCCTTGCTCATAGCTACAACCATTGATCTCTCCTTTCCCCATCTGTTCATCATCAAGGTGTCCATCCATAGGATGGACTGTCCCATTTGCCCTCATATTCATATTCCCACATATTCCCATTTGCCCTCATATTCTGACACAAATTAGAAGGGGAAAAAAGTCACAACCTAATTTGATGTAAATAGTCGGGAATTTATTGGTTGGTCAGTCAAACAATTAGCTAATAAAGAAAGGAATTGAATTAGATACAAGATCTCTTTGTTAATATTATGTCACAGCAGAATGGAGACATAAACATTTAAAAAAGTCCAAGTCACTGTTACGTACCTCTTATAAAACAGGTTTTATTAAAGTGGCCGCTGTTAAAAAAGTACAACAACGTGTGGATGCCTGCAAGCCCTCCTCATGAGGCACTCTGTATACAACTACCATATTTGACTACCGTATAACTTCCGTACCAACACACGGTATATAAACACTGTATACTGTACCATGTAAAACAACCACATTTCACACTTGTGTTCTGAGTGACACAGTAAGCAATATTTCACGTTTAAAAGATTCACATTTTAATATCCTGGTGCTTTTTCCACTCCTATTACGCATAAATGGGAGGGATGTGTTTGTCGGAAGGGGTTACTGTAAAGAGAAGGTTAATAAGCACGCAAATCTCCCCTTAACGCCTTAAGGAAGGCTCTGCCTGGAGTAAAAAATGGGCAATATGTGTTCGCATTGGCAGCTGTGACCCAATTTTCCTAATTCATAACCTAGCTAGGGTACACACATGCATTCTTTACTGAACTGTTATTGGAAATGGTGCAATCCCCCACAAATCATGTCTATGTCTCCCTGAGGACAACTTTTCCAGCTGCCACTGTTTTCCCCTCTATGACGCATTGTGTGTTTGTGTGTATGTCTCTGGGTGTGTGTGTGTGTGTGTGTGTGTGTGTTCCATGTTAGCGCTACCTTTGCATACTGGTATGCTCTGAAAAGTTAGGGGACACAAATACCGTAAGAATCTTCTGAAGAAACCCTATGGGGTAGGAGATCCTACTTGTGTCTACACAAACACATGTTTAAGTGTGTTTTAAGTGTCACTTTACACCACGAGCGGTGGGAATACACTTAAATACACTTCAAAAGACATTCTTCACTGGTTTTGTGGAGCAGAGGAGTACTGGCAGACACAATCTCCTAATATGTGCCAGGTGAACATGAGGTGTAAATGTGAGTGGTTACAGCTGTAGCCAGTTAACCAGATACCACCTGGAATGGTCAGGTATGTTCTTTCCCTTGGAATATTGTCAAACACACATACAAACACACACACATACACACATTCAAACAGACACAAATGTTAATATGTTTTGCATTATCGTGTACATTTGCTCTACTATTTTTGCCAGTATTGTGTTCTGATTTTTTATATATAATACATATTTACAAAGTGGCCAGTGTCATGGTTATTTAGATTGTGTTTGCACTGTCTTGCGAGAACAAACAAAATATCCTCTTCATTAGACATTTTCTTCTTAAAATTTCAAACACACATATGCTTGTTTTATTGTATTTGTGAGGACATTTTTGGGATCACAGTCGATTTCCATTATAAATAATTTTCTGAACCCTAACATTAACTCAAATTCTAACTTTTTCCCCAAGCCTAAAAAACTGATTTATATCAGTGAGGATCAGCAACGTCCTCACTTTTTATTAGTTGCCATCGTTTACTACTTTAATACTTGTGAGGACATACACACACACACACACACACACACACAAAATACCCACTTTACAGAAGCTATAGGGACTGCTCTGAATATAGCATAATTTGCTTTGAATAATTTTTTTCTGACCTTTTTTGTTAGCATGGTGGAATAATACTCCATACTGTGTGTGTGTGTGTGTGTGTATGCGTGTTTGTGTGGTGTGTGTGTGTGTGTATTACACATAATCCACACCTTTGCAGACCTGATCAGACTGATAACTAATTTGCATTGGCTCATCTCATATTTATTTTCTTATTCATATTAATGGCTGCTGATGAATTATTTAGTCAGCTGTTCTACTTCCCTGCAGGGTCAGAATGAAGGCCAACATACACACATCCGCACATACACACACACACACACACACACACACACCTTTATCTCCTTGTGAATATATTATGTCTCCACAGTAAGACCTCAAGCTGAGAGACGACTCATGACCTTGCTGACAAAGGGAACTCTGGAAAGAGATGACATCATAAGAAGAGAGGACAAGCTCAGGGATTCTGAAGGACGACCATGTGCCCGTTATTTTACCACTGAAACGCTGAAAAGTAACTTTCAAACAGTATTTTGTGAGAAAATCACTAAGAGGTTCGGGCTTTGTGAATGAAAACAGAAATGTCAGTGTTGGAACAAAATCAATGGGAGGTGGACACATTCATCAGAGTCACATAGACAAACATCAGAATCACATGGGCCTTCCTCAATCATATGAGCATTCATCAGAATTACATGAGCATTCATCAGACTCACATGGACATTCATCAGAATCAAATGGACATTCATCAGACTCGCATGGACATTCATCAGAATCACATGGACATTCATCACACTCACATGGACATTCATCAGAATCACATGGACATTCATCAGAATCACATGCGGATTAATCAGAATCACATGGACATTCATCAGTCATACAAGCATTCATCAGAATCACATGGGCATACATAAGAATCACACAGGCATTCATCAGAATCACATGGATATTCATCAGACTCACATGGACATTCATCAGAATTACATGGACATTCATCACACTCACATGGACATTCATCAGAATTACATGGACATTCATCAGACTCACATTGACATTCATCAGAATCACATGGACATTCATCAGACTCACATTGACATTCATCAGAATCACATGGACATTCATCAGACTCACATGGACATTCATCAGAATCACATGGACATTTATCAGTCATACGAGCATTCATCAGACTCACATGGACATTCATCAGAATCACGTGAGTGCCTCAAAACTAAGAATTCAAATAATTTCCCAGCAAAAGAAACCACACAAATCTATATATAAGTACTTGTTGCAAATAATTAAAGGTGACATGGGTGCCATTCTAAAATATCAATGTGAGTGGTAGCTAGAGTCTATTAACTGTTTATAGACCCATTTTCAGCCCTTGGCTCTCGCACTGTAGGATTCATACAAAGTAATGTTAAGGTACAGAAACATTTGGGATACAGATAGTGAACTATCACGCACCTCGTTCTCACTGACCTGTAATGATTACAATCAGTGAACATCAGTTGTCAGACTGAAAATGATTCTATCGCAACAGATATAATAGCCACTATTGCAGATATTTCGACACACAGCCTTCAATTCCATGACCAGAATCCTCTATCTAATGTTATATTTACATACGCACACAAACACCGGCCTCGCTCTCACACAGACCACTCACAACACGCACACATGGGATACGCTTGCTGCTTCTTAGCAACCAGCGAGCTTTGTGAAATGGGCTTTGCTTTTAGTAATGTTGCCTCCTCCCCTGTGGCCCTAGGTTTGGCAGTTTGGACTTCCCATCACATTGTGTGTTTGTTTTGGTTTAACAGATCGAATTAGGACCAGATCTCCTCACAAGGATAGTGAAACATAAAAAACTGCCCTTATTAGAGAGCCATTGCCGGTCCCCAGAGGGATAAAGTCAGTACCCGGTCTGGAGGGTAGGGTCATACCTAAAATTAGGGCTAGTGTTAGAATTGAGGTTAATTTAATGTTTAGGCATTGTATGTGAGGGGATATATAGTAGGGTTAGGTTAAGAATAGGCTTAGATGTTAGGTTGTTAAGGTTACATACTTTTTCTGGTCCCCACAAGGATAGAATAACACAACTTTGCATGTGTGTGTGTGTGTGTGTTTGTGTTGTGTGTGTGTTTTATGTCTAACAATACTCATGAGGACCAAATGTCCCCATGAGTATAGCAAAACCACAAGAAATTGGACTCATGGGGACCTTTTGCCAGTCCCCATGAGGCAAAAGTCAATTCCTGGTACAGGGTTTAGGTTTAGGGTCAAACTTACAATTAATTTTAGAGTTAAAATTGGGGTTTCTTTAAGGTCCAGGCATTGTTGGTTAAGTTTAGGGTTAAGGTTAGGCATTAAACCTAGATAACGTTTAGGCATAAATGTTACTTTATTGAGGTTAACGTTAGGGTTAGTGTTAGAGTTAGATTAGGGTTAGGTTAAGGTTAGGATAAGGGTTAAGGTTAGAGTTAGGTTTAGGGTTAAGATTAGGGGAAAGGAGCATTTTCTATTTTCTGGTCCCCATGAGGTTAGCTGTACAAACTGTCTGTGTTTGTGTGTGTGTGTGTGTGTGTGTGTGTGAGAGAGTGTGTGCAGCATACAGTGCAAGAGTCTCAGTCAGTCAGCTCTCCATTATACTAGTGATTAATGTTTTAAATGAAACAGTGCTTTGGCATGTCGGTAAATTATTTATTACGCAGATTGTCTTCAAATAGAGACATGTTGACATTCTTTTACACATCACTTTCTCACTTCTATCTGTTCATGTCTTTCACTCCACCTCAATATCTTGCAGTGGTTTCAACTTCCCTTTGCTTATCTTCCATTTTCTTATATTAGCTTGTTTCCTACACAACCTCCACAACTACTACTAATGCACTACAACCACCACTATTGTAGCTACTACTACTACATCACTACTACCCCACCACCACCACCACTAATATTACAACACTACAACTACACCACCACTAATACCACCACTAATACCACAACCACCACCGCTGCTAACACTACTACTAGACCACTACTACCCCACCACCAACACTACCACCTCTACTGATACCACAACCACCGCTGCTGCTAAAACTACTACTACACCACTACTACCACCACTAATAATACAAACACTACTACTACTAATACTACCACCTACACCATTACTACTAAACCACTACCACACCACCTCTACCACTACTTACACTACTTATACTACTTCTGCTGCTACTACCACCACAGAGAAAAAGAGAGAAGCGCATTGTCTGCCGCCAGATCAGTCATGTGTCAGTGTGAGGGTGACACCCGATCCCCCCACGGTACCAGCATCTTGTTTTTCCATGTAAACAACATTCCCACATTCCGATGTCAACACATCTCCTGTCTACAGGAAAGCTGTCACTTTCCAGTGCTGCATCCCAGCAGGCCTTAAAATGGAAAAAGACACACAGAAAAAGTCAGTTTAGCAAGAGATTGGGAGAGAGCTGTGAAATCCAGGGAAGAATTTTGGTGCCGTCATTTGATAGGATGAAGTAAATCACCTAAATTAGCATCCTCTCCTCCTCTCCTTTTTCTTCACCTGAACTAATTTAATGAGAATTTGGAAGTTGAAAATGGGAAAATGAGCCAGGCAGAGGAGCTGCTCCATTGCTTTCCTCTGTCTACCGTGGCTTGTCTCTCCGACATGCAAATCACACTCAACTAAATTGCATTTCTTTGCCAAAGACATTGTCATTGATATCAATTGTACACTTAAAAATTGACTACATCAACTCACAATAATGAATGTATATATACACAATGTATATATAAGTACTTTCATGGACACACTGTCCCCACTGTTTTACCTCTGAATGTTTGCCATCTACAGTCATCAGAAGTCGAAAGTCTCAGAAAGACAGAATAGGTCTTTTCACATTTCTTCGTTCTTAACCCGAGGCTATCTTAGTCCCAGGCTAACACTGGCCCGGGGCTAGCTTAGCCTGTGGTCATACAATAATTTGTCAATGCGGTTGAGGATTCATACATGTATTCTTAAGCACTGGACAAACGGACAAATGCAACACAAGAAGGCATCCATTGGGAATTGGGGAGTCCTACATTCTGCTTTCCAGTTGTGTCTTAAATGTTAAACCACTGGCCAGTGGAAGTATGGGAGCTCATCTTCCCCACGTCTCATTCTGCTGGCACCCGCCCAATTCGACCCATGAATTCAAGACTTTTTTACATACTCACCGTATATCTGACAAGCTACAAATGTTACGTTCTCTCCTGCATGCGTAAAATGTTCCATGTACATCACTGACACGCGATCAATGTTACACTATCAAGATATCCACCTTGTCGATTTTGCTTTGAGAAAAAATGTACATGAGGGGGAGAATGTGACTAGTATCTTTTGTCTTTCGACCTGTTTGCTAGATTTCTTTGGTACCGTCTTCACTCAGATGAAGCCAGGATTTTGAAAAAACTAAAGTTTGCTGAGTAAAAGGAACAAAACAGATCTACAGTATAGCTGTTGTTAATGTTAAATTGAAAGTGCAGCTTTTGTCATTGGACAATATATGTTCACTGCTTTTGATCCTGACCCAGGTTCACATTGGTTATTTTGTCACCGTGTTTCTGAGGCTAGTTTTGAAAAGTCGGTGCTAACCCAGAAGTGTGAATCTTGCTTAGCCCCAGGTTAAAATCTCCCTTAGCTCAGGGCAAATGAGGCTCTTAGCTCTGGGCTATGGTGCAGTGCAGACAAACTTAACATATTCAAGTTTTAAATCGGCATGTATCAAAGTTATAATGTGTATATTCATATACTCCACATGCCGTGCAGCGGAGACATGAGATATCCATTCACGTCCCTCTGATTGTCAGATAGGGGGAGATGCATGTCTATGGAGCCTGGATACCGCTAGGCCCTATTGGCCTAGGCTTTGAATAACGCTCTGCCCTATTAATATTCCAGATTGACCATGCCCTTTCATGCAGCCTGAGATGGAACGGCAGCGATAACTAAAGTACATGGCAATGGATGCTATCCCCCTGAATGACCTGAGACCTGAGCAGAGAGCTAAGCCTTCCATAAAGCCTGTCTGGAAGCAAATCAATGCTTATAATTGGCAGATCTTTTCATGCGTTGTGTGATCCATTTCTGTTAACAGAGTTGACACAGTCCTTATTTGTTTTATTTACAGCATGATGAGAAGGGGGGGTTAAACGTGGAATTGGAAAAAGAGCTACAAGAGAGGGGAGGGTAAGAGAAAGTAATGAAATAACACTATTCATAATAACCTTTGATATACAACCTGTCTTCCATTGCAACATCTTTGAAAAGAGACAGGCAGTAGGATAGTGCAGAACCAGTTCTTCCCTGATTACTGACCTCATGATATTTGATTTACCAGTATAAAGTGTCCATGGTGGCACAGTGTGATTTGGCAGTTGGAGGTTGATGATTTTTTCTGGATTATGTATTCCGCACTGGGAATTGTTTGTGTCATGTAATTGTTTTGTGTTGCCACAAGCTGTTAAAAAGACATTTCCCCAATGAGGAAAGTCAAAGAGAAACGTGAAACAGAACAAACACAGTAGAATAACAGAGCTTTGCTTAAATGACAGGAGACAGAATGTTTAAGGCATGTGTCTAACTGGGCAGCCGCGGTGTCTTCAACTGGGGTTCATTCCCAGTTGCACTTAATTGATTCATTAAGATCATTGATTGGCTGGGACGTCCACAAACCTGGTTTTCCAGGTCGAAATCAGACTCTAATTGAAAAGGAAGAACTGAGAGATGAGACTTCGCCCCTCCTGGAATTAAGTCCTATACTTCTAACAAGACATGCTCCCCCGCCTTCTCTCCATTGCTCCTTTCTTCCCCTCCCTCTGTCGGCTATTGGATTTATAGCCTGTGTGTGACGACCACGCCATCTACTGCCCATCCTCCCCCTGCAGGAGGCGGGCTTCGGCGTTCGACGTCACCGACCTTCTGACACCATCGCCCCATCTCATCAACTCATTGCACCTGTTGTCTCGTTTAGCGCACCTGATCATCATTTAGTCATTCCCCTCAGTATATATGTTCCCTCTGCTCCCTTTGTCTTTGTGTG
>JACXGJ010005444.1:0-39110 GCA_016801105.1 Esox niger
GCGAGATATGGCATGTAAACATAAACCATTGATCTGGCAGGGGTGAGATGGCAGGGAGCTGTACTTGAATGGTTGGTGATTAGGTGACTGGGGACAGGTGTGTGAGCAGGTGATTAGTGACAGGTGTGTTAGGTGCGCACTGAGGTTCTGGAGCGTGGGCGCCCTCTGCTGCGCGCTGGCGGAGGCGGGGACGTGACAGCACTAGACTGGATTCGAACCTGCAGTCCCCTGCTTCGCAACATGTGACGTTCCAACCGACTGAACTATATTTACTATAAGGTACCGATTGGATAGCCCCTTGGTGACATTTCAAGTTAAATGTTGAGTAAGTTTAATGAGACAGAACAATTGCAAAACAGTATTGGCTATCATTACAACATTTCTAATAAAAAATTTAAATAGTTACAATTAACAACTTTACAATAACTAAAAAGGTTCCTTAAAGTAATATTTGAATGAAGGTCAGGATGTAAATATGCTGCTTCATGAAGCTTGCAGTTTTTTTACCTACACAATATTGAGGCAAAACAGCAAACTTATCTTTAAGAATCAGCGCCTTCTAAAATATCTGTCCATTCTTTTGAGATTGAGATGACTCCTCATGTCTGTGGAGGAAGTACCAAATCATTCCACCATCACCATACTTCATAAATCTTCTGATCCATCCATAATCCCTTTACCTAATCTGTAATATACATTTTTATTTTAATTACCCATTATGAAGCACAAGCTACCAGCCACCTACACACTTTTACAAACAATACATTTTTCTTAGTTTTCATCTTCAATTTTCAACTTGTAATCAGACCTGGCAGTTACGAAAATGTACAGCATGTGATGGTATCATTAGATAGCTACTACATAATTGCATGTAAGAATAGTCTGGCCATATTGACATTGACCCTAGGTAGCTAGATATACCAACATCATCAGTGGGTATTTAATTATAATTAGTTACCTGCTTTTACCAGCTATAAAGACTGAATATATTGAGTTTGCTACCTAGCTTCATAGTGGGCTAGTCACCCAAAAGCATCACTGTTAGCTACCTACAGCAATAGTTACCCATTAATGTTACTGGATTTAGCTTCATTTACCATCACAAAAGCCCAGATGTTACATCTGATAATGCTGATACATTTGTTTTCTTCGTAAATATGTTAATACAACTCTTCTATATACATTTCCAAATACCTTAATTAAAATTAACAACAGTTAACCAACTGTTTAGCTAGTGACAAGCAGAGTCGAATGCACAGCTGGGCCAGGCTAGGTCAGTGCAATGCCAGATTGACTACTGGCCCACTCAATCAGGTTGGCTTAACAATTGTATTATAATTTTTTTTATTAGTTGTTTGTATTATTTTCCGACAAATCAGAAATGGTGAAAATGCCAGTAGGAGGTATATCTAATCTAATTGGTTACATCAGATCCAATATTTTAATTCAATGTGGTAAGGCTGTCGGACGGATATGTCAATTATCCCTACAGTATCATTTCTGCACTTTATAATGCACTCTTATTGGTTTCTGTAATCTCGTTCTCTCTCGGTTCCTACTTTCCTCTCAGAATATGTGGCCTGTAAGTAATATGTACAATGGGGAGAACAAGAATTTGATACACTGCTGATTTTGCAGCTTTTCCTACATACAAAGCATGTAGAGGTCCGTAATTTTTATCATAGGTATACTTCAACTGTGAGAGACTGAATTTAAAACTAAAATCCAGAAAATCACATTGTATGATTTTTAAATAATTAATTTGCATTTTATTGCATGACATAAGTATTTGAACACCTACCAACCCGTTAGAATTCCGGCTCTCACAGACACTCCTCTCCCGAATGGCCTAGACAAGAGAGCCGTGTAAGGACATCGGGGATAAAATTGTAGACCTGCACAAGGCTGGGATGGGCTACAGGACAAGAGGCAAGCAGCTCAGGCAACAACTGTTGGCGCAATTATAAGACAATGGAAGAAGTTCAAGATGACAGTCAATCTCCCTCGGTCCGGGCTCCATGCAAGATCTCACCTTGTGGAGCATCAATGTTCATGAGGAAGGTGAGGGATCAGCCCAGAACTACAAAGCAGGACCTGGTCAATGACCTGATGAGAGCTGGGACCACAGTCTCAAAGAAAACCGTCATGGATTTAAATCCTGCAAGGTCCCACTGCTCAAGCCAGGGCGTTTTCCAGGCCCGTCTGACCTTTGCCAATGACCATCTGGATGATCCAGAGGAGGAATGGGAGTAGGTCATGTGGTCTGAAGAGAAAAAAATATAGCTTTTTGGTCTAAACTCCACTCGCCTTGTTTGGAGGAACAAGAAGCATGGAGGTGGAAACATCATTCTTTGGGGATGCTTTTCTGCAAAGGGGACAGGACGACTGCACCGTATTGAGGGGAGGGTGGATGGGGCCATGTTTTGCCAGATCTTGGCCAACAACCTCCTTTCCTCTGCTTAATAAAACAGTATTTTTTGTCAAGGTATTTTATTTAATTGTTTTTCATCTTTTAATTAAATAGGTCTGGGAGTTTTGCTGTATTTAGCTTTTTGGCCCAGCCACTTTTACTCATGCCCAGCAAAACAACAATTTCTGCCTGTGACAAGCTTACTACGCTTACCAGGCTAAGCCCTCTCAGGGCCTTTTTCCACTGAACCAGCCTAGCCCCTCGAGGGTTGGTACTTGGTGGCGTGTGTGAGGAGAGGGAGGTTAAATCAGACCATTTCTCACACGTCTCTGCCACTCAGCCCTCTCTCAGATGTGATTTTATTGGATTGATTGAGAGAGCGGCTCAGAGGCTGGAGGTCCTCTTACCCCCCCACCCACCACCCCAAGGATGTCAACCTGATGGCCGGCGGTTCTTGGGCTGAGCGCATGAGGGAACCTGTCCCGGAGGCTCCCAGTCGGCCCGGCCTCGCAAAGTACGCAGAGAGTTTGTGGCAGGCTCTTCTGATGGCGAAGGTGCCTGTAAAGGCTTATCTGCCATACACAAGAGTGGCAGGAAGAACAGAGGTCATTGAATCAGATTGGAGCCAGGGATGGTGGCCCACTTCCTACCGTCAGCGCGTGGATGGCACAGCAAAAAACGTGTGCTGCCTGTGTTGAAGGACCGTATCTTGGCCCAGCTGTGGTCTTTACGCTGGGGTTGCAGACGGTCGCGGCGTCCAATAACACTGCACTGTTGTTGGCAGCCATCTCAAGACTCACCACGGGTACATCAACCCTTTCCGCGGCGGAGATCAGGGAGATTTCCCAGATTGCAGGTGCGGCGCTACATCTGAATCAGGTGCACACCGTGTGGGCAGGGCGCAGCATGGCCACGGCCATTGTTGGACATCGTCACCTCTGGCTGTCACTGTCAGCAGTCCAGGAGAGTGAGAAAATGTCCCTCCTGAATTTGCCGATGGTTTCTTCTGGGCTGTTCTGGTACGCGGTGGATACTGTTTTGGTGAGCTCTAGGAAGAAAGAGGAGGACCGCCGCCAGCTCGCCAAGTACATTCCCCTTGTCAAGCAGACGAGATTCAAGAGACGCAAGAAGCCATGTGCACTAATGCCCCCATACCATCCCAGTAGTTAATGTATGGTATATTGTGTCACTTTGGGCTTCCAGATTGATTTGATAGGTGGGCAGGACATCCAGAATGATGGGTGGGACTTCCAGTGTGATGTATGGACTTCCTCTATGACATGTGTTAGGGCGAGACTTCCGGAATGACATATACATGTCCGGTTACTTTGTAATTTATAATTGCAATGATGTGTCCATGTTTGATGTTTTACAATGATTAATAAACACCCCGGACAAGTGTTATAACAGGTGGGTTATGTTTAACAAATGGGTCGTAGGGTTCCGGAATGTTACATTCACAGGTACATTCACAGGCAATAAATATGTGTTATATCAGCGGCATGATTTTAGAAGTTCAACAAAAGGGAGCCAGTGTTCAGCAATGCTATAAAACCTGGCTTTTAATGTTCCGGTAAGCATTTCAACAGATGTAGAACCGGTGGTTGTTAAACTTTCATATTTTACACTGTGTGTGGCATGGTGTTTTTCCACAAGCACAGAATTATATGGAGGAAACATGCTTTTTGTGTAAGATATAAAGAAGGGGTTGGGACTTACGATTTTGGAGTTTCAGCCCATTTATTATTTCAACAAGAGAAGGGCCTTAAGATCAGATCTGGCCTTAGTAACGGTCCCTAAATAACCACTAGTACAAACTGTAGTACATGCAGGTTGAAAAACATCCTGTGTTTAATGGTTTGTAATCCACCAAAGCACAACTGTAAACAAACATTGCATGAGCAATGCTATTATTTTAAAGAAATAAACAGTGCCTGGGCCGACCACACATTATGTCTAGGTTGATTGTATCGTGTTTAGGTTTAAATTATTGTTAAAAATAAAAACGATGATTTTGTTAAATTTGTATGTATGATCAATGATGATCTGTGGGAGAAAAAAATTGTTTTAAGTCAGCATTAACTTTTTAGCTGCATTATACTGCAAAACATTATAAACGTACCCAGAAGGTAAAGTATATATTTGCATAAACAACAGTGAATCGTTGACAAGTCACAATACAGTATGTTATTTCAGGGTAAACAAAACATTTCTAAAGGCATCTTATGATATAGTACAACAGGGATCAATGCGAGATTGTATTATTGTCTGTGTCATTAGCGGATGCCGGGACTTCTGGGTAAGATGTGTTGCATTTTTGTAACGACTTGAAGCAACTTGTGAAATCCGAATTTTTATGGACTCGTGTTTGTTAAATGTTGAAGAGATTAATGCCGATATGGTGACAATTGCCAGCGTTTATATGTAAGCGGATGTGTTTGCCTTCAATAGATAAAATTAAATGACTTGATGTCACGGCTGAGCCACGATAACTAACGAGAATGGCGTTTCTACCAGACCGAGAGCATCACAGTGCTAGTTAAACGTGTACAAATAGTTAAACTGTGTCCGTATAGCAATTTTAAGCTGCTTTTGTTCTAACGTGAAGAACAATGACGTGTACCAATAACAAAGCATAAAAATATTTATACTTTCCTGGGTGTCTTATTTAATCTGCGACTTCCACAGAAGTCAGCTATTGTTTACAGCGCGGAGTATGCTGTTTACATTGTAAGTATAATTAATTATATTTGAAGTAGTTGATTTGAATTGTGTTGCAATTCCAATCGTTAACAAACGACATATTTTTACTTTTTAAGAATGTATAAAACAATAAAATGCTGGCGCAATATCAGCGCTTTTAATATTGTCTGTTTTAAATCTCTGGTTTAGGTTGAATGTAATTAAACCCAGCCGTGTTTAGTTACACATTTTTGGGGCTTCAAATCTTGGTAAGTAGGCTTTGGACTTTGGCAGTATTAATTATCAGCTTAAAATACCTGTATACGCTTGTTAACACTCATAGTAATAATTTCAGACCAAGTGACCAGACAGTTTGACTAGGCAGTTGTTATCTTACACAACCTCAAATACTTGTGTGAAAGTCATGTACTAAAATGTTATCAACATTATGACAATATGTATACAGCTGAACCTTTGTAATCTATTTACCAACCAACAGATTGAGGACCCCCAGTAATGCTACTGAGTCCTTCACCATTCAGTTACGGACACCCCACCTTGTGGCGGCACAGCGTCAGGATGTTTTTATTTTATTGTTTTTGTTCATGCTTGAAAGCTGACGGTAATTCATATTTCACCATCAACTCATCAATACTGTGCAGTTAGAATAATATTTTAACCAGTAAGTGAATCATAGTTTACACATAAAGTTAGAGAAATGGCAAAAGATAGGGCTAACAACAGAACTGACACAGAGTGTACGTTCCAAAGAAAGTTTAATAATGTCCAAACGCATTCGTAGAAATGTACCACTTTTGAAGATGTAATTTAAGGCACCAGCAAGTCAAAGAAAAAGTATTTTAGAATCAGCTTCCACCGATCTCATTCTATCACTCTGTGAAATAGCACTTAATCTAAGGAGCAGACATGTACCCTTTACAGAATCACAGCTCCAAAAAGTAAAGAGACAAAAAGCCAACATTATATAAATGTTGAAGCCTGATATGGATTTACATGAGAAAGCTAAAAGATACTCTGGCATTTTACAAATATTTTGACTGTTGTGAGACAAGGGGAGCTTGACACAAATACACTGACTTTAAGTCTACCCGGGTCTGAGACTGGGCCTGATGTAGTAAAAATGACTGAGACTAAGGAAACTGTTGACCAAAGTGATACATTTGTTGATGAAATGTTTGATAATGTGCCTGCGAGGCGTAAGAAGAACGTTGAATATATCCTTAATAGAATGCACAGGTCTAAAGATTTGACTTCATGGACTTCAAATTGTGAATTCATTTTCAAAGGAGAGATAATCAAGTGTTCGCACCTGTTGGATCTGGTTAAAAGCGTGACAGCAGCCAATAAAATTGCTGACGCTAGAAGGACCTTGGGGGGGGTGGGTGGGTGGGGGGGGGGGGGGGTTAGAAGCCATGGCCTGTCTGAACATGCCTTTCAAAACTAATCCAAATCAGCTTGTAAGGCATAAAACCAATTTGTATAAACAAACGTCTGGCGACACAATGGATGATTTAGCCACTCTCCCAGCAACTGGAAATCAACACAACCAAAACTTTCTTTGTACCCCCTACCACAGAACCCGCAAAATGTCTTCCATTTCAAATTGTTTTTAATTTATGCTTTTTCAATAATTTGTGATTCATTGTCAAAGTGTATGTTTTACCTTGAATATTTGTTATACAAAAATACTATGTATTTTATATTGAATGAATAATAAAGCTGACATACACATTATTTACTTTTCTCATTATTTCTTCAACCACGACAACACAAATTAAAAGATTCACAAGATTGAGCATGTTGTATGCAATTAAAACATTTTCTAATCACACTTAACTACAAACTTTGAGAGTAGTGCATCATTTTCTCGTAATTCATCAACATAAAAAGACAACATAACTCCGACATCTTGTCATTAGATAGAGAAAGAACACACAATGTTGTCCACTTGTGGTAGACATTTTTTCCTGTACTTGTTTTATACCTTATTCAACACTCTCACAAGTTTGCAGAAAGACTTGAGAAAAAACGTCAAATCTGGGGGGTTCCAAAACTGTTATAAAACCTTCCAATGCCATTTTCTGTTATGTAAATAGTCAGCCAGTGTTTTCTCCCTGGATTCTCTCATGTTTTAATTATATTGTGTACTGTAGATGAGATCCCAATTTTTTTTGGCGATTTTATGATCAAATCGTTGCACTATTTGCCTGCGCAGATGTTACTTACATGTTGTCAATTAACTTAATACGTTGTGAGATGTTCCACCAGGTTTTCTTTTACATTACATAACTTTTCCAGTCTTTTGTTGCCCCTATACTAGATTTTTAGAAAAATTTTGCTGACATCTAATCAAACTAATACATCTTTTTCACAAATACAAGTGTGATATGCACTGATTGAAAGACAACACTAAATCATCTATATTCAGAGACATGACATAGAACCATATAATGTTGATAACAGAAACACAAACTATAGGAATATCAAATTGTCTTGATCATCCAAATTGTGTTTCTAGTGTTCATGTGAAAGAGTTTCAGGCTACCAAGCATAGATCAGGTTGGCATCAAGACAAAATGTTTGGAGCTGATAATCAGTCTGACCCTTAACCAGAAAAAGAAATGATGTTGTAAAGGACTGCTCGAATGGTGAAGAAAGCACCTTGATGAAGTGCCAAACAGATTTAAGCTGACCTTTAGACACAAGGTACAAATGTTTCAACTCGCACAATCCTTTGGCAAATTAGTGAAAGGTGGTTGGAGACTGGTGGAAATTAATGTTTACTCTCACATAAGACAAAAAACAATTTCTCTTTACCCAATAAGAGTTTATTATGCTTGTAAGCAGAATGTCACACTTAGTACAAGATCTAGATTATTTAAATTGTATTTATATTGTATTTTATTTTATTACTATATCTATTGCAAATGTGGCTGCTGTTTCAACATCTAAATTTCCCCTTGGGGATTAATAAAGTGTTATTCTATGACTTCATACTGGTGTGCATACAACGGTCGTAGGATCATTTGGTAAATCAGACATTTTTGTGCTTAAGAAATATCTTCAAATCCGAGGCGAAGGCGCAAGAGGGCAGAAAAACCTCCCCAATAAGTTTTTGGGGGGGGTGCTATGAGGGCGAGCGGAGGACTCCCGTGTTGCACAGGAGCTGCAGCCAGCGCTGCCCCCTACTGTCCCGGCCGCTCCCCCAAAAACTTATTGGGGAGGTTTTTCTGCCCGCTTGCGCCTTCGCCTCCTTTGTTTAACCGTCCGGGGTTTGTAATGAGCCGCCCAGGGGAACAGTGGCATATCGTAGTGGTATTCCTCCTCATCCGTGTCCCCGTCCGGCCAGGAGTGTATTTGGTGACGGTAGGGGTATTCCTCCTCGGTTTCACTGTCTTGCCAACCGAGGAGTTCCCCTACCATCCAAGTCTGCCGTGCTTCGACGTGGTCCTTTAGGTGGTTCATTCTGTCACAAGGCTGGTCACAGGACACATGCGCAGAGACAGACGGGTAGAGATAATCCATGTTTTAATGAAAGCAAAGAAAACAATAGCAGCTCCTGTGACAGGGTAATGGGAAACAAACACTCTTCCAAACCAAAATGAACCACACTCAGTGTGGGGCAAACATTCCATATAAATGGGTTCCCCAATTGGAGGAAACAATCTACACCTGCCTCCAATTGGGGAGACCCAACCACATAGAGATGCCTAGAGGCATCTTTCTTTGTCCCGTCCTGACTATGGCCCCAGCCCAGTGCAAAGATGGCTAGGGGCATAGCCAGGACGTAACAATCTCATTCATATCCCCCCAGATGGTAATGGGGATCGAGGGCGTCTTGCGTCATCGGAAATCTACTACCAGCTCCTTTGTCTTCTTAAAATTGAGTATCATTGATAAATATCACTCACAGTTTCAGTAGTCATTCACGAGTATTTTGACATTTGACGATTAAACATAAATGGGCAAAACAATAGCCTCAATTAGCGGTAGGAAACTGTATATCAGTTTGTGGAAAAGTGCAAACGCAAAGGCTGTAAACTCTTCATCTTCATGCTCAGTCAAAGAAATAAAAAATAAGTAGTTTGACAACAAGCTCCATGGTGAAAGGCAATTGGTCATCACAAACGTGCAGGTGTACGGGGCAAAACTGTGATGAATCTCTGGTATCCGAATTGACCGAATAATTGGCGATGCAGCTCTGTTAGGAATACCACTTGGTGCCAATACTACCTAGCGGTGTTACACAAGAACCGGATGAAGGTAAAAAAAGAATTCCTTTCATGCAATATTTATTCATCATGACACTAACATCTGAAGTGACCCTCTGCTGTAAAGCAAATTGTAGGATAACATTTTGGGAGACAAAGATTAACATGACACAGTATTCATAGGCTAAACAATGTTTAATGTCATTTATAAAGGGTGTCTGAGGAACCACACTTTCTTTTTCTAAATTATTTTGCAAGTCATGGTATAACTCAAATGAAATTGGTTTAGGGAAATGTTATCTGCTGCTAAGACGATCTCTACTTTAAGTGAAAAGGTTGCTGTGTTTTTATTTGTACGTTAAAATCTATGATATGGGACAATTGGACAAGTTGGATGAATTTACAATGGAAGGGAAAATGACATTTAAAATTTGTTATCTTTTATTCTCACAACCTCATCCACACATTTTCAGAATTGATTTCCCCAAAAACGTATGTTTGAGAAACGTTTCCCTTGTTCCACCACTTTGAATGGTGCCTATCCTGGATAATTGCTTTGCGTAAATCTATGATTGGGTTGAAAGACCGTGTGCACCGAAGGTACCCATACAAAGAACAATGGGCTGAGCTGGTGGACACATATTTACATACTCATGGCTGCAGTTTTTGCCAAAAAGTGTTTTGTTTACTTTGGACTTTGCACAATGGACTTTTTTGTGTTAACTGTGGTAAGTGTTGATTAAATGTGACAAGTCCAAGAAGAGTTCTTCGGAGAGGCACTGAATATTTCGATCTTGACAGACTGGACATAAAAAAATATTTTATCTTTCCCATCTTTTCTCATAGGGTTTCATCTGAATGGTGGGGATGGGAATCACACGTTCTCATATGTTCTTTGTGACTAGGCTATGTACAGGATTTCTGTCCATTCATTACATTGTGTACTCAGACCCCAGCACTGCAGAAACAGCTTTTTTCTCACTAAGTTACACCAGGGGAGGTTATAATGAGAGTTCTCCAAAAAACATGATGTTAGGTAACTAACCTTTTATTTAGTATTTTTCTTTAACCTAATGCTAAATTAATGTTTTTTTATTGGGATGCACCGATAACAGTATCATGGCGAAACTGGGCTCATGTACTTGTACTCGTACTCATAGAAATATGCTGATACCACACGCCAATAGCACGTCATGAAAACATTAGGTGAAACTTGATAGGTGTGTCACCTCCGGACGCATAAGTATAGAATCTAAATCTCAGATTGGTAAAGCGGGACGATGGACATGTCAGCAGTGACACAAGCGGAGTGCAAGCTCTGCTCTGCTAAAATGTCAAGAGGAGGAAAGGAAGAACACTAATTTAACACAAGCAATTTATCAAACATTGTTAGACACAACACAACATGGCAGGCAAGTTTATTTACATAGCAAAATTCATACATAGAAGCAATTCAATGTGCTTTACAAAGAAAAATAAAATAATAATACCATAGCATAAAAACATAGGAAGCTATAAATCTGCAAGGCTAAACAGTGTGGTTAAGTTTATGTGCTCAGTCATAGACGCGTGAAAAGAGAAGTGTTTTTACCTGCATTAAAAAATTGTTACGTTTGGGGCATGTCCAAGATTTTCAGGTGGTTCATTCCAATTGTGTACAGCAAAACTGCTAAATACCGCTTCTCCATGTTTAGTTTGGGCTCTACTAGCTGACCTGTGGATCTAAGAGCCCTGCTTGGTTTATATCCTTCAAACATATCAGAAATGTATTTGGGTCCTAAAACATTCAGAGAATTATAAACTAAAAGCGTCACTTTAAAATCTATTCTGTAACTGACTGGAAGCTAATGCGAAGATATAAGAACTGGAATGATGTGCTCTTTTCTCTTGGTTTATAACTAGTTTATAAATGTTTTAGTCCAAACTAAACATGGAGAAGGTGCGTTTAGCAGTTATGCTGTACACAACTGCATTAAACTACCAGAAGATCTTAGACGTTCACCAAACGTGTCCCTTTTTAAATCCGGACTCAAAACACTTCTCTTTTCAAGTGCCTATGACTGAGCTCTTAAACGTAACCACACTGTGAGCCTTATAGTCTATGTTTTTATAACAGCACTGTTTAGTCTTATAGCTTTTATAGCTTCCTATGTTTTATATTCTATTTCTACTTTATTATTCTATGTTTTATTATTATGCTGTATATTATATTTCTCTTCTAGATTCATTTTGTAATTAAATGTATATCTTGCTATCTTTTACCTAATGTAATCCAAGTTCTGGTGCTATCAGAGGAATAACCTCTGTGTAAATGTAACAATCTGATGGATCTGACTGTTCTGATTCCATTGCAGTATTTCTATTTTCACTGTAATGAACATTGAATTGCTTCTATGTATGAATTGTGCTATATAAATAAACTTGCTGGCTTGGTCCTGGTTAACATTCTAGCAGCAGCATTCTGATTGAGCTGCAGCTGTTTTAGTGTTTTTGTGGAGTCCAGTTAAGAATACATTACAGTAGTCAACCCTCTAAGTGATAAAAGCATGGATGAGCTTCTCTTGGTCTTTTTGGGAAACCAAGCTGTTGATTCTGGCTATATTTTTAAGATGATAGAATGATCTTTTGGTGACTGATTTGATATGACTGTTAAATGGGAGGTCTGAGTCTGTCAGAACACCAAGATTATGCATTTGATCCCTGATTTTAAGGGTCCAAGAATCCAGCTCTTTACTAATACTTTTATTTTTGTTCAGGGTTTTGAATGTACATGAGGAACATTTTGATGTACATGCTAGCGGCATACAGGTCTACATTGCCATTATGTGTGATTGGAATGATAGATTAATAGATCAGCGGCTATTGTTTTATTTAATTTGTCAGTTAATCATAAACTAACTGGGGCTATAGCCTAACAACGCCACTGATAAGATCTGAACCAATCAAGTATTGTCCCGGAAAGTCGTACCCAATTTTCCAGCCTATCTATAAGTGTTCTATGATCTACAGTGTCAAATGCTGCATTGAGAGCAAATATAACCAGAATGGTCATTTTATCTGAATCAGTATTTAGCTGTATGTCATTTAAAACTTTAAACAGGGCCGTTTCAGCACTGTGGTGAATTCGGAAGCCTGACTGAAATTTGTCTATGAGACAGCTTGAGGTCACAAAATTGCTGAGTTGATCGAAGACAACCTTCTCAATGATCTTGGCTATAAAAGGGAGATTTGATTTAGGTATATAGTTGTTCATTATAGCTACATCTCTTTTTTATAGCGGTTTAATAGCAGCTGTTTTTAGAGACATTGGGAAAATGCCTGAGAGCTATTAACTATTTGCTGTAGGTCAATTTTTATAGAGTATTTTTTGGCAGTGTGTTGAGACAGCAGGTGGAAGCTTTAAGATGTCGAACAGTTTCTTCTAGGGATTTTTGATTGATTGTATTAAATTGCGGCATAATAACCAAATTATGACTTGGTGGTCGTAGTGATGGTACAGTGTCCTTGTTAGACTGTGTAGTTCTGATAATCCGTCTAATAATTTCATTTTTTCGCTAAAGAAACATGCAGATTCATTACATTTCAAAGTGGACATGAGATCTGATGCTATCTGCATTATTGGGTTTGTAAGCAGGTCGACCATACCAAATAGAGTGCGGGTATTATTGATATTTTGTTAATTGTTCCAGATAAATGTTGCTTTCTAGCCCATCATAACCAATTGTTGAAGCTACCAAGGCTGTTTATAGATGTCATGATGGCCTTGAAGTTTAGTTTTTCTGCGCTTATGTTCTGCTTTCCTTCATTCTCTTTTCAGGGCGCTTACCATCATGCTGGTTCTCCATGGTGTTTTCTGTTTGCTTATAGTTTTCTTTACCTTGACCGGTGCAACATGATCCATGACATTTGATATTTTGGCATGAACATCAACTGACTCAGCACTTATTGCTGGAGCGGTAGCTAGGGCTTCCATAAACAGTGCATTGGAACTCTCATAAATGTACCTTTTTTAACAGAAACAAAGTTTACTGGAACAGGAAGTGATTAAAAAAATACACAGAAATGATCAGACAGGGTCAAGTCTTTAACCTTGTCAGAGGAAATATTGTTCTTTAGAGATAACCAGATCTAGATTATTGCCTTGAGTATGGGTACACTGTTTCACATGTTGAGTGAGATCAAACGTGTCAGGTAGTGCAAAAAGTTATTTGGCATTATTGTCCGTACTATTATCTATATGGATGTTAAAATCCCCTGTAATAATCAACAAGTCATAATCAACTGATATAACAGAGAGAAGTTCAGAAAAATAATAAATAAACTTTGCAGAGTATTGTGGAGGTCTGTAAATGGATAGAAACTAATTTTTGGGGGTACCTTTTAATATAAAACAGAGGTATATAATACATTATATAAGGTAAAGAATATTATAAGGTGGAGCACATTCAGAAATTGTATGTGACAACTACGCCATCTGCTGCCAGTGCTCCCCCTGCAGGGGGCAGGATTCAGTGCTCAAAGTCACCGACCTTCTGACACCACCGCCCATCTCATCAACTCATCACACCTGTTGTCTCGTTTAGCGCACCTGATCATCATCCAGTCATTTCTCCCAGTATATATGTTCCCTCTGCTCCCTTTGTCTTTGTGTGTTATTGTCTCGCCTTTGTGAGCATTGTTCAGCTCCATATATAAATGAATGATAAAACAACAACTCCGCAGTCCATTTCTCCTTGTTTCCCAAACCGAGCTGACATTGTTAAAGCTTAAGTAAGTTAATGTAGAAAACCTTTCTAATATAAAGAAAATCTGATGTTTTATGTTGTGGTTGTTAATTTGATTTGCTCATTAGGTTTGGAGAGGGACTGTGTTATAAATCTTAAGAAAGTTAATTTCGGACACATAAAATTGCGTCTCAATATTAGATCATTTAGTCATTATTGACATCACGCCAAGTTTAAACATTTGGCTAGACACCATTAAGCATTGTGATAAACTGATTGACCTTTGTTATGAAGTTTACTTCCACCAGAAATAGCAACTATGAACTTACGGCTTTTGCCACTGGTCGTTTTAATAGCTAATTAGCCTGAAATAGGCCTACTAGTATCTTACTACTTGGAAAAGTCAAGAATTGAGGAATTTCTAGTGACACTGAAGACAAACTTGACACTGACGAAGCTGTCATTTGATGGCACAACATTGTTTATTTTTCTTTCATTCGTGAATGACACTGATAAAATAACTATCAATGTAGGTGACCAAAACTGACTTTATCGTCAAGTGAAAAGATCAAAGCATCATGGAACCTGAACACCAGAACCCGGTCCAAAACATGTTCATATGGGACAAAACTTTAGTTTTTTACTGAACAAAATTTCTACCTAATGCAGCTTTGACTACCTGGTATCGGTATTTGGTATCGGCAAGTATCCAAATATAAGCACTTGTACTTGTACTTGGTCTGAAAAAATTGGTATCGGTGCATCCCTATTTTTTATTCAAATTATACATTATTAAGGTTTTCTCTTCTTGCTGTGATGATATTATAAAAATGTTTCATCAGTTATATTCAAATGTTCTCTTCCAGAGAGGAATGGAAGTGTTCTGTCCCATAATGTACGAGTACTTTGTTGGATCATGACTGGACCCAAAAACCTGGAGACTAGAGCCAAACACATTCGGGCAACTTGGGCCAAACGATGTAACAAGATCTTCTACATGAGCTCAGTGGATACAGATTTCCCCACAGTGGGGCTCAACGTAACTGAGGGACGAGACCAGCTTTACTGGAAGACAATCAGGGCCTTCCAGTACATCTACCAACACCACCGAAACGACTATGACTGGTTTCTTAAAGCCGATGATGACACATTTGTGGTTATTGAAAACCTCCGCCACCTCTTGTCCAAACAAGACCCAAAGAAGCCTGTGTATTTTGGGCGAAGGTTTTCCCCATTCGTACAGCAGGGTTATATGAGTGGTGGAGCTGGATATGTCCTCAGTAAGGAAGCCCTCAAACGATTTATTGAGGGATTTGACCAAGGGAAATGTACCCATTTTTCCTCCATAGAAGACATGGCTCTGGGGAAGTGTATGGAGACCATGAATGTAATACCCGGGGACTCCAGAGATGTGAAGGGAAGACAGACGTTTCATCCCTACCCACCAGACAAGTACCTGATCAAAAAGCCACCTAGGAAACGGCCCTGGTATCTCTTATATGACCACTACAAACCCAGAGAAGTAAGTTTAGTCTAAACCTTATGTCCTGTGTTCTTACATCAATAATATATGTTACTATTAGTTTCACAGCTTCAAGAGCACATGTAGTGCTCTTCAAGAGCACATGTAGTGCTCTTCTAGTCATGTGTTTATGAGAGAGGTGTCATTGATGATTAGGATTGGAAATTCACTGTGGATTATGAATTTACAGAATAACTGACTAGCAACTGGAAAATATTTACTCATGGCTTTGTAGTATCTGCTTGATCAGGTTCTTAACAGGTTTAATGCAGCTCTTTGCTCACTTTATAAATAATAAATAGTATACTCAATAAGACCATTGTTCTTTCTCCCAGGGCCCAGAATGTTGTTCAGATCATGCTGTGTCATTCCACTATATCTACCCTGTACAGATGTACATGCTGGAATACTTCACCTACCATCTACGGCCTTACGGATACAAGTACAGATACAACCCTGATATTGCAACGTCTGAAGTTGAGAGCAAAAACACCACAACTGTCTCTGATTAATATAGGCTACTATAGACTACAGACTACTGCACTTGGTTGTGGACAAAGACTTAAAGACTATAAATACACAAAATCAAGTATCAATAAATATTTTACCCTTGTTTTATGAGTTATGTTGACTGAGAACACAATGTCACAGAAATGTTTCATTAATACAGTGCCTTGCGAAAGTATTTAAACCCCCAAACAATCTAAAATGTCACAAATTTTGTTCTGTTTTAAAACACTGACTCTGAATCTATTATTGTAAATTGGTTTGATGTTGAGAAATACTTGCAAGTAAAATAAAATACTGAAATATGATGCTTGAATCAGTATTCATCCCCTACAAATTAAGATATGTTAGAACCACCTTTCAAAGCCATTACAGGTTTAACAGTAATTTTTTGCACACAGTGTCAGAAAGATTTCAGCCCATTCGTCTTGGCAGATTTGCTCCAGGTAGTTATTGGACAACAGGATTATTGGACAACCTTTATGGACAGCAGATATCAAATAATGCCCCAGAATCTTTATCGGATGGTTCACAACTGCACCTTACTCCAGGGTTAAGAGCCTAAGGGCTTCAAAACTTATGTTACTGTCATATTTTTGTTTATATATTTTCAATGAATTTTCAAGAAATTCAAAATAATAAACCGGCAGAGAGGTGAAGGTGTCTGAATTAATTCCAAATGCACAGTATTTCACTTTCTTATTTAAAGGAAACATTTTCAAAATAAAACCAATGTCATAAACAGAATTTTGAGTGTCAGAGTTTTAAAGTGAAATGTCAAACTAAACCCAATTTCTGTGTATCATTTGTAAGTCTGTAAAATCAAAGAACTGATCAGGGGAGGGAATTCTTTGGCAAGGCACTGAATTGCAAGATGAATTTATTACCATTATGCCATGTTTGATATACAAACCAGAGCTGCTCATATAATTTTACATGCTCATGATTTAGGTATTCTACATTTTTCACAATGTTTCCCCACAAACTTTACCTCTATCGTATTTTGTTAAAATATGAAAACTACAAGAGTATATTGTATTCATGTCTTCTACAGAGTAATGGAGTCTTAGTCAGGGTGATTACACAGGATTACTGTTACAAATAATCACAAATTGAGGAATGTGTCCAAAGTGTGGTTTAAACAAGCTTCTCTGTCGGTGTTTGGCCCAGAGAACCACATGTAATGTAAATTGGAACCAACACTAAATGGTGGTACTAAGAACCATTTATGATTCTTCATGGCAGTACATCAAGAATCAATCATTCATTAATATTTTCAGTGAGATCCCATATTGGTTCAGTGTAGACTTGAATTGTAATGGTTCAAGTGAGATCCCTTTATAAAAGCAGACCCTTTTATAAAGGGTTCTCATAAGATCCCAAGTTTGTTCTATGTAGACATTAATTTGTATGTTTCTCATGATATCTCACACTGGTTCTTTGTAGACGTCATTAACAATGGTCCTTTGTGGATCTTATGTCTGTCCAGAATTGAACCTACATGTAATGGTTGTTGATAAATCCAAAAACTGTGCTTCGCAGACCTCATTAAAAATGGTTATTCATTGTTCTCATATACATTTTGGATGTAACCTAAATGTAATGGTTCTAATATATACAGCAATGTTTATTTGGATTTCTTGTGCAAAATGGTTCTTTATTAATCTTACATCTCTTCTGGAAAGGAATCTACAGTATATGTAAGGGTTCTTTATACAGTGGGGAGAACAAATATTTGACACACTGCTGATTTTGCAGGTTTTCCTACTTACAAAGAATGTAGAGGTCTGTAATTTATTTCATTGGTACACTTCAACTGTGAGAGACGAAAAATAGAAAATGATTTTTAAATAATTCATTTGCATTTTGTATTTGATCACCTACCAACCAATAAGAATTCCGTCTCTCACAGACGTGTTTTTCTTTAAGAAGCCCTCCTGTTGCCCACTCATTACCTGTATTAAATGCAACTTTTGAACTTGTTACCTGTATGAAAGACACCTGTCCACATGTGCAATCAAACAGACTCCAAACTCTCCACAATGGCCAAGACCAGAGAGCTGTGTAAGGACATCAGGGATAAAGTTATAGATCTGCACAAGCGAATGTCCAGGCCCGGCTGAAGTTTGCCAATGACCATCTGGATGATCCAGTGGAAGAATGGGAGAAGGTCATGTGGTCTGATGAGACAAAAATAGAGCTTTTTGGTCTAAACTCGCCGTATTTGGAGGAAGAAGAAAGATGAATACAACCCCAAGAACACCATCCCACCCGTGAAGCATGGAGGTGAAAACATCATTTTTTGGGGATGCTTTTCTGCAAAGGGGACAGGACGACTGCACCGTAGTGAGGGGATGATGGATGGGGCCATGTATCGCGAGATCTTGGCCAACAACTAAGGCGTGGCTCCGTAAGAAGCATCTCAAGGTCCTGGAGGCGCCTAGCCAGTCTCCAGACGTGAATCCAATTGAAAATCTTTGGAGGGAGCTGAAAGTCCGTATTGCCCAGTGACAGCCTCGAAACCTGAAGGATCTGGAGAAGGTCTGTATGGAGGAGTGTGCCAAAATCCCTGCTGCAGTGTGTGCCAACCTGGTCAAGAACTACAGAAAACGTATGATCTCTGTAATTGCAAGCAAAGGTTTCTGCTAAAGGAAACGTATGATCTCTGTAATTGCAAACAAAGGTTTCTGTGCCAAATATTAAGTTCTGCTTTAATGATGTATCAAATACTTATGTCATGCAATAAAATGCTAATTAATTATTTCAAAATCATACACTGTGATTTTCTGAATTGTTGTTTTAGATTCTGTCTCTCACAGTTGAAGTGCACCTATGATAGAAATTATAGACCTTTACATGCTTTGTAAGTAGGAAAACCGGGAAAATTAGCAGTGTATCAAATACTTTATCTCTCCACTGTAGGTCAAGAATAGGTTTGTGATAACGCTTGGTAAGTAGCTGAGAGAAAATAGGCTTGAGAAACTTAACACAACACAGATGTACTAATTAACACTTGAGCACAGGTGTATAGATAGGACACACGTCCTGTCCATACCTCCTGCTAGGAGTTGCCCATGTGACTGTCACAGGCTTGAGGGATAGGACCATTGACCATAGGTTAGAACATACCATACAAGGGTCATTTAGGCCTTTCTTATTGGAGGGTATTTGGCTGGGTTTGACACTTGGCCGCCTCCCTTTTATTAGGTATAAGTACGGTGCAACTTCCTGTATTCTTTGGAGAGAGGGAGAGAGAGAGAATGGGAACTATGACCTGTTAACATCAACGTCTCATGCTGAATAAAGATGGCTCTCCCCTGACTTTTGGTTGCATAACTTTTTGTTCTTGGACATCATCAGAACAGGAAGCTAACATAGCAGAACTAAAAATCTTCGCATGGACAGAGAGAACAGAAGGCAAAATATATGTATGCTAATGTGGAACAGGGGGTGAACAAGTTGAAACAGGTGTTCAGAATTCTGGTGATGATGAACTGGGACTAGAGCTGCATTCATGAGACAGACAGTGCATACTGGAGGTGGACATTAGTTATACTGTACACTCACCTAAAGGATTATTAGGAACACCATACTAATACTGTGTTTGACCCCCTTTTCGCCTTCAGAACTGCCTTAATTCTACGTGGCATTGATTCAACAAAGTGCTGAAAGCATTCTTTAGAAATGTTGGCCCATATTGATAGGATAGCATCTTGCAGTTGATGGAGATTTGTGGGATGCACATCCAGGGCACGAAGCTCCCGTTCCACCACATCCCAAAGATGCTCTATTGGGTTGAGATCTGGTCACTGTGGGGGCCATTTTAGTACAGTGAACTCATTGTCATGTTCAAGAAACCAATTTGAAATGATTCGAGCTTTGTGACATTATCCTGCTGGAAGTAGCCATCAGAGGATGGTTACATGGTGGCCATAAAGGGATGGACATGGTCAGAAACAATGCTCAGGTAGGCCGTGGCATTTAAACGATGCCCAATTGGCACTAAGGGGCCTAAAGTGTGCCAAGAAAACATCCCCCACACCATTACACCACCACCATCAGCCTGCACAGTGGTCAAAAAGCATGATGGATACATGTTCTCTTTCTGTTTACGCCAAATTCTGACTCTACCATCTGAATGTCTCAACAGAAATCAAGACTCATCAGACCAGGCAACATTTTTCCAATCTTCAACTGTCCAATTTTGGTGAAATACTCAGACCGGTCCGTCTGGCACTCACAACCATGCCACATTCAAAATTGCTTAAATCACCTTTCTTTCCCATTCTGACATTCAGTTTGGAGTTCAGGTGATTGTCTTGACCAGGACCACACCCCTAAATGCATTGACGCAATTGCCATGTGATTGGTTGATTAGATAATTGCATTAATGAGAAATTGAACAGGTGTTCTTAATAATCCTTTAGGTGAGTGTATATTTATAGTTATGTATACAGTGGTGTGAAAAAGTGTTTTCCCCCTTCCTGATGTGGGTTTGGATTTTGTTTTCCCTTAATAAAAACAACCTTCATTTCAAAACTGCATTTTTTGTTAACTTGTGTTATCTTTGAATAATATTTGCATTTGTTTGATGATCTGAAACATTTAAGTGTGACAAACATCCAAACAAATAAGAAATCAGGAAGGGGGCAAACACTTTTTCACGCCACTGTAAATGCAGTCATCAGTAAGCTTGGGGTTATGAGGAGTCTGTGGATTTCCTTGGAAGATGTTATTTCAACAGTATCCCATTCTGACATTAACAAATATTAGCTAGCTAGATTGTCACAGCACCACCGTAATGTCATACAACTCATGTCCAAGTTGTCAAAAGTCGTAGGCATCAAGTCAATGTCAAGTTGCAAGTGTTTTCTCTTTTGACTGATTCAAGTGTCAAATTGAAAAATAGGTGACTCGAGTCACAATCGAGTGCATGTCATGTGACCCAAGTTCACATCTCTTTATTTTATCTTATGAATGTCTTGGCTTACATTTGTAAAGAATTGCATACTTATACAATTTTTATATGTTCAAAGTTCTGTTTACAGTACTCTATCAAATATCCTGGAAAATCAAATGCTACACATTCAAATGGCACATGTTTTGCCGTTATATATGGCACCTACCTTTAATCCTCCATTTCAGTGTTTAAAGTCTAGCTGGTCAGCTTTTAAGCTAGGTACAGTACATATCAGATGAGTGTGTGACAGGCCATAACAAAAAAACTGTAACGTGTCAAGCAATCCATGTTTTATAAATTATCTTGCAAGGTGATATTTGCCATAATTCAAGACTTCACTGCAGTTGTGTTTATTAAGACCAACATCAATAATAGTTTTACTAGTTTTTACAAAGCCATTTCTATCACACCACTGTCTGAAATCTGTCCTTCAAATTGCTCCATCAACAAATGGAGTAGATTCCAGACCACTCAAAATCTACATAGAACAGACTGTCCAAACAAATTCAAGCCAAGTGTTGACCAAAAGACACTTATAAAAGTTCAACAAGTTACGGCAATGAAATGCTTGGTTTTCCTACGCTCAGCAGTTAAAAGTTGAAAGCAACAGTAAGCATAATAAAAAAATAAGAAGATAACACAATCAATCAGTAATAACACTATACAGAACAAACATCAATAATAATAACCATACAATCGTAGTGCAATATAAAAGTGACAGGTGTGCATGGGACAGTGGATGGAAGGAAAGAGGGGTTCCCCAGTTGAGCGGCCTTACAGCCTGTGGAAAGAAGCTGTCCCGTAGCCTGTTTGTTTTGGACTGAATACTCCTATACCTTCTGCCTGACGGTAGCTTTTAAAAAGTCCATGGCATGGGTGGCTGGGATCTGTAATGAGACCTCTCTGTAGAGATCCTGCAGGGATGGAAGGTCAGTCATTGAGATGTGCTCTGCTGTTTTAATCACCCACTGAAGTTCTTTGCAGTCGAGGAAGGTGCAGATGCAATACCAGGCGGTGCCACAGCTGGTGAGGATACTCTCAATAGTGCATCAGTAGAAGTTGGTGAGTATCCTGGAATCGTGCCAAATCTCTTTATTTGGCATAGGAAGAAGAGCCGTTTCCGGGCCTCCTTCACCACGACATTAAAGTGATGAGACTAGGTGAAGTCATCGCTGATGTTGACCCTGAGGAACCTGATGTTGTGAACTCTCTACTGCAGACCCATAAATGTGTATGGGGGTGTGGTCTCCCCTCTGCTATTTCCTGTGCTCAGTAATCATCTTCGTTTTGCTGATACTGAGCTGGAGGTGGTTATTCTATATCGAGGTGTTGTCGGGGTGGGGAGGGGGTTGCAGTTCGGTGGGCTGGGGCTAGGCCCAATTTTGGGGACATGCAATAGATACTCTCTTCATCTAGCTCTTGTTGAATTTTACTGGTTGGCTCAAAGTTGGCTTATAAGGACAAGTGATTTAAAAACGCGAAACGATGAGCTTTAGACATTAGTAGTGAGTTGTCATCAGAATACAGCATGAGGTGAGTTAGTGATCATAAAACTTGCAGCAACTGGTCACAAGGTTGACAATTGCTGCAGTGTGCCATGGCCTTGAGGCTACGTTAGACATAGGCCCTTGCTTTGCGCTCAGACACGAAAACATTTAGCACCTTGTCCCGATAAAAATCTACAATCGCCAGTGTGCTACAAGACCTTGTCTTCGGCCATTCTCAGCGCAGTAAAGGACAAAATTGTGCTTACAAACAGAATATTTTTTTATGGAGAATAAATCGAACGACAGATGGACCGACGACAAAGTCCATGCCTTATTGTGTTTATGCGACAATACCCTGCAAGATAAGTGAGCTGAAAATGTTTCACACCGGGAAACAGTGATGGAAGAAGCTTAAAAAATGAAAACAAGATTACAAGAAGATCGAAGATCACAATAATTGAAGCGTCTCTGACAAAAACTTTCACCAATGGATGACTTAACACCAACATTCCACCAAACCTCCCATGACACGCTGAGATTGCACGTGCGTACACTTTGAGCGTGCCAGGAGTTCTTTGCTGATCAAACAGACATTGCAGGAATGACAGGACACTGCCTATATCACAACAAAGGGGGTCAACCCCCGTGTCCTTGCATCAGCGGGCAAAGATTCTCCACCTACAAGTATAATTAGCCGAGGTAGAAGCCGCCCTTGCACCCTGAATGTTCACAACAACCTCCTCGGTTAAACCCCGTCGCAGCATCCTGGCCCTCTCAGGAGCCAGGCCTGTAACGGTTGAGCCGTTACGATCGAGCCGTTTGCACGAGACAATGATCCATGGCGGTGCGGGGCCCGGCCATTTGGGACGCCTCCGCCAACCACAGGGCACCCGGGCAAATGGGGGTGATCAGGATGAGCGACAGACCCTCCGACCGCACCCGAGACATGACAGGGAGAATGCACTGAAGAGGAGGAAAAGCGTATAGCAGGAGTCTTGGCCATGGCCAATGTGCCAATGCGTCCACGCCCAACGGTGGCCTGTCCCGTGCACGGAGCGAAAACCACAGGGGGCAGTGCATGTCCTCTCAGGATGCAAACAGATCCACCTGTCCCTTCCCGAAACGTCTCCAGACCTTGAGTACAATGTTGGGGTGAAGACGCCACTCGTCATCCCAGGGACCCCACGAGAGAGCAAATCTGCACCCACATTGAACTCTCCGGGAATGTGCAGCGCCCACAGAGACCTGTGGTGCACCTGTGCCCATTCCCAGATCTGCACTTCCAACAGGTGGAGGGGCAGAGACTTGACCCCGCCCTGCCTGTTTACGTACGCGTCCGCTGTACGATTGTCTGACCACACCAACACATCCCGACTCTACAGGGCCGATGCGAAGTGCAGCAACACTCGCCTGATCGTGTCCAATTCCAGCCAGTTGATGTGGTGCTCAGACGGAGACCACACCCCTCTGACTGAATACGACCAGCACATCCCGCCCTAGACAGTCAGAGACATGTCTGTGAAGAGCGGAACCCGTACCGACACTCGCAGAGTGCATGGATCTCTCCAGTACGCTAAGTCCGGCTCCAGAGAGCTTGGAACCCTGACCAACCGTCGGCGATGCCGCACATGATCCAACCGAAGCTGTGCAAACCAGTGCTGAAGACCCCTCGTGCACAGTAGACCTAGCATCAGTCCCAGCAGAGACATGATTAAGAAAACCAACACTGTATGCAACTGCCGGACATGGTCCAGGGCCCGCAGAGTAGCCTCTCTCTGCGCCTCGGACACCTGTGCCCTCATTGCCACTGTGGACAGCTGGAGCCCCAGAAAAAACATCAGTTGGATGGGCTGAGGCGCGCTCTTCTTCAAGTTCACTGCAAAATCCAAGCGAGTGAGCTGACTCACCAACCGGAAAGTGTAAAACCGGGGCCTGTTCTGTCGCGTGTGCCACCAACAGATCATCCAGGTAGGCTAGATCCCTGACCCCATGACCCCTCAGCGGTCCCACCCTCGCCTCCACGCACTTGGTGAAAGTGCTCTGGGCCAATGCATACCCGAACAGCACCCTTGTGTACTTGTATACAGGCAAACCGCCAGAACTTCCTGTGGCACGGCAGGGTCAGGACATGGAAGTAAGCATCCTTCAGGTCGTTTCATTGTGAGCATGCGAAATGGCCTCTTTGACACGCATTCTTTGACACGTTCAAAACACCATTACCGTCTCCACTACTCCTGAGAATGGGGGAGGTGGGCAGTGAAAGGCCTATCATAGCACTAACCTGGTGAGAACTACCTGTTCTCACTGTTTCTCCGGTCTCTGCCGGCGCCTCACTGCGTCCCCTTGACCATGTGTCCTTAACTAGGGTGCAGCGTCCACGTATGCAAATGCCGGGTTCCAATCTCCCTCAGATTCCTATGAGTGAGAACGCTGTGCCTGTTGTACAGTGGGATGGTGTAACACTCTCGGCTCTCGTTCCGTGGACCCAAGATTGCCTCCCGGCCCAGCCCTCCTTTTTCTAATCTCTTTTTCTTTCTGCCCTCCTTGGGCCATGTCTCTTCCTCTCCGGTCGAGCTTGGCGGCAGTAGGGGCAAAGAGGGAATTCAAGATTTTCCTGACCACAGACCCCCAACTACATGCTCTTCCTCTCTCAGAGCATTTTAGACTATCTAGACGATCTGCTGATTTTAGACCCGTCCCTGGAGCTGGCCAGAGTATACACTTTCCGAGTGGTTTCCCTTCTCCCGCAAATAGTGCTCGCTGTGAAATGGAAAAATAGCGCCACAAAACCAGCCTAACAGATTTCTTATCCGGGTCTGGTCATGGACACGCGCACAATGAGAGTGCATATTTCGAATGCTCTGTCTCTCGATTTGATCTCTGCCCTCAACCTGTGCCGCCTGCCCTGCAGGCGTTCGGTTCAGGCCGTCATGTCACTCAGTGCAAACTTTCAAGTGTCTACTAAAGACTCACTAAAGATAACACAGCTTGAAATATTTGAGAGTGAACAATTCATTGACTCAGTAGCAGCAACTCTAGGGGTCGAGCTACTAAATGCTAACGGACAGACACAGATTGGTATGCATGGGATTACTTCAAATCTAGACCACTCTGCCACGAAACTGGCTGACACTCTCCCTTGGACATGTGCTAACGCCATAGGATTAACTGCAGAGGCTTTCAAACCAGCCTTTCCCGATGATACATTTTACTGGCACAGCATCGGGGCTAGACCGAAGTCATCAACTCCAGCACGGACTTGGTCTGACATCATGTGCCTCGGAGGTGAATCCAGCAAGAAATCATATAAGAGAGCAACGACCTTCAAACCACCACTTGAACTCTCACTGCAAAACAGGTACGGTCCACTGACTTGGAATGAAATGTGTGTAAATGAACCCAGGGAAGCTATCCACAACACTAGCATTAGGGCTAACCAAAATACAAGAAGTAGCCCTAAAACCACTGATAGGACGAGAGAAAGAAGAAACCTGGCAAACTACAAACCTGATGCTACCTTGATTGGGGATGACATAACCAAGCATATCAGATCCTAACCATGGCTGACACATCAGTCAAAGAGCTAACGGAAATGCTGCCAGTTATTCTCTCTACACATCCAAGCAACATGCAGATTATTATCCACACTGGGTCTTTTGACATTCTACCAAGGAAAACCGGCGCTGAGAACCTGAAAAGGGATTTTTCTACACTACTCGAGAAAATCAACTTTCCCTCCCCACCCTGACAACACCTCAATCAACTTTCAACATCATGTTTTCATCTCATGCCCCATTCCAACCTTGGGGAAAGGAATTGAATCTTCCTTGGGCAGACTCCTTGGGCTGAATACGTGGCTGACATTGGTGTGCCTCAACCACGGGATAAGGTTTATTGACAATTTCAATATTTTTGGGAACTGCATCCGCTTCCACAGTCTGGCAAAAACTCAAATACAGTGCACTTGGATAAAATTCAGACCCTTTCACTTCAGTCCATCAGCAGTTTTCTTGGAGTTTGCCAAAAGGAACCAATACCATCCCTACATTGAAGCATGGTGGTGGCAGAATAATGCTGTGTGAATATATTTTTGTGGCAGGGATGGTGAGACTAGTCAGGATCAAGGCAAAGATGAACGTGGCAAAGTAGAGACAAATTGTTTTTGAAAACCTGCTCCAGAGCACACAATCTGCACAACGCCGCCATGGCTTCAGAACAAATGTGTCAATGTCCTTGGGTGGCCCAGCCAAAGCTTGGACTGCCAACACTCCACATCCAACTGGGCAGAGCATTGGAGGGACTGCAGAGAATGGGAGAAACTGCGGTGGAGGGAAAATAGAGAACCTGGTTTAGTTTGTAAATCAAAACGTATGAGGAAATTCACTGTTCAGTAGGACAAAGCAACACTGGAGTGGATCAAGAACAAAAAGGTGATTTGTTCTAATGTTACCCAGTCAACGTCCTATTCTTAATCTCATTGAGAATCTGTGACACCGTTAAGGATATGCAACCCACTGTTAGCTTCCTGTTCTGATGAGGTCCAAGAACAAAAAGTTATGCAACCAAAAGTCAGGGGAGAGACATATTTATTCAGCATGAGACATTGATGTTAACAGGTCATAGTTCCCTCTCTCTCTCTCTCCTTTGTGCTTTCCAAAGAATACAGGAAGTTCCACAGTACTTATAAAGGGAGGCGGCCTAGGGTCAAACCCAGCCAAATACCCTCCAATAAGAAAGTCCTAAATGACCCTTGTATGGGTTGTTCCAACATATGGTCAATGGTCCTATCCCTCAAGCCTGTGACAGTTACATGGGCAACTCCTAGCAGGAGGCATAGACAGGACGTGTGTTCTATCTATACACCTGTGCTCAAGAGTTAATTAGTACCTCTGTGTTCTGTTGAGTTTCTCAAGCCTACTTTCTCTGACCACAAGCATTGTGCAATGTGTTTAAACAACCTGGAGCAAATCTGCCATGAGGAATGGGTGGAGTTGAATACTGTGGCAATGTACTGTATTAATGAGATTCGGTACAAGTAAAACAAGTGTACACAATTAAGCAATATATAGCATCCGTAGGTTCTTGACCATCTCTTACTTGATTTTATGTATTTATAGTCTTTAAGTCTTTGTCCACAACCAAGTGCAGTAGTCTGTAGTCTATAGTAGCCTATATTAATCAGAGACAGTTATGGGGTTGTTGCTCTCAACTTCAGATGTTGCGATATCAGGATTGTATCTGTACTTGTATCCATATGGCCGTAGATGGTAGGTGAAGTATTCCAGCATGTACATCTGTACAGGGTAGATATAGTGGAATGACACAGCATGATCTGAACAACATTCTGGGCCCTGGGAGAAAGAACAATGGTCTTATTGAGTATATTATTTATTATTTATAAAGTATGTAAAGGGCTGCATTAAACCTGTTAAGAACCTGATCAAGCAGAAACTACAAAGCCATGAGTAAATATTTGCCAGTTGCTAGTCAGTTATTCTGTAAGTTCATAATCAACTGTGAATTTCAAACCCTAAGCATCAATGATACCTCTCTCATAAACACATGACTAGAAGAGCACTACATGTGCTCATGAAGCTGTGAAACTAATAGTAACATATATTATTGATGTAAGAACACAGGACGTAAGGTTTAGACTAAACTTACTTCTCTGGGTTTGTAGTGGTCATATAAGAGATACCAGGACCGTTTCCTAGGTGGCTTTTTGATCAGGTACTTGACTGGTGGGTAGGGATGAAACGTCTGTCTTCCCTTCACATCTCTGGAGTCCCCGGGTATTACATTCATGGTCTCCATGCACTTCCCCAGAGCCATGTCTTCTATGGAGGAAAAATGGGTACATTTCCCTTGGTCAAATCCCTCAATAAATCGTTTGAGGGCTTCCTTACTGAGGACATATCCAGCTCCACCACTCATATAACCCTGCTGTACGAATGGGGAAAACCTTCGCCCAAAATACACAGGCTTCTTTGGGTCTTGTTTGGACAAGATGTGGCGGAGGTTTTCAATAACCACAAATGTGTCATCATCGGCTTTAAGAAACCAGTCATAGTCGTTTCGGTGGTGTTGGTAGATGTACTGGAAGGCCCTGATTGTCTTCCAGTAAAGCTGGTCTCGTCCCTCAGTTACGTTGAGCCCCACTGTGGGGAAATCTGTATCCACTGAGCTCATGTAGAAGATCTTGTTACATCGTTTGGCCCAAGTTGCCCGAATGTGTTTGGCTCTAGTCTCAAGGTTTTTGGGTCCAGTCATGATCCAACATAGTAGTCGAACATTCTGGGACCAAACACTCCCATTCTCATCTGGAAGAGAAAATGTCAATGTTCAGTAACGAATAAAATGTGTGCTCATTTAGCAGATCAGTTTGCAGCTCTATTCCAGTGTTTGATTGTGACTCCTATTAGAGTAAATATTGTTTTCCAGCACAGGTCTCTGAAACACATCCAATATAACTCCAGGATAAGGGCAAATCTTTGTTCTTAGTTTTGGCTCTACATCATCATTTTAAGAGGAGAAGACTGTCATGGTGCAGAGGCAGAGCACGAGGCACAGAGCTATAGTATATAGACATTACTTTTAGCGTTTAACTCAAAACAACAAACCAAAGGTGTGGTCGCAGCCAAGCCTGCCGGACAACAAGCAAAACAATGATCCACACCTTGGGGTGGAAAAGGGCAACTGAAATAGGATCCCCAATAAGAGACAACACTTGGCAGCTGCCAACAAAACTAAACGTATGCATGCATAGAGCACATCTCTTCTCTACAAACCAGCCCTGACAAAACCTTAGTAACTTAAAATGTTATAATAATAGTTTTGTGTTATTAGAGCTGTGGGATATGAGCATTAACAACTACAATATAAATGCATGTTTCATTGGAAGTGAATGTGCCTCTGATAATGAGAACAACAGAAACATCTCTGTTTAGATCATCTCTCTGTAGGTTGCGCTTTGATACCACAGGAATGTTTACATTGACCAGTTGGCATGGGGGTTACTGTCTTGGCTTTGCTAGGTAAACACGCACTCAATATATACATCAGCTTATGACCAACGTTACAGTTAGAAGAGACTGAATGAGATGAGATTGAGGTTGTGTAAGGAAGACCAGGTCCGTAACCTCATGAACAAGACTTTCTAATGCTGCAATAGACAAATGATCTACTTTCTCCCTTGACAACCGGGTACGCAAATTATTATTACAATCACTATACGAAAGGGCTGATTCCTTACAGAGCATAGAATATTCTTCCAACTGGTATTAATTATGATGTCGTTTTTTAAAGCAATAAAAAATATTACGGTGGGATCAATCAGTCACATGTATATTGCACCTCAAATTACCTACCTGGCAGTACGTTTTTTTGAATCCGTCTGTCATAATCAACACCACTGTTATGTCCCAGCAAGAACCAAGCTGCTTCTGCAGTGTTGAAGTATGCAAAGTAATGAATGGACAGAAATCCTGTACACAGACCAGTCACAAAGAATATATGAGAAACGTTGATTTTCATCCCTCTCCTTCAGTCTAAACCCTGTGAGTAAAAGGAAGAAAAGTTAGACGGGGAAGATAAATTAACACTTGTTATGTCCAGTAAATGAAGATGAAAAATATGCTACACAGTATAGGCTACATAGTATACAGACTTCTACCCCAAATAATAACCCCAAATAATGAAAAATGGGCGAGCCACCATGTTGACTGGCTGCTCCCTTTTGTATGCCTTATGGCCTATACAGAGTTGGGCCAAAATGATGGTCATCCTTGCACATCATTCACATAGCTCGCATTGTCTCTAAATCACATTTTACCAGCTTTTTTTACCAAAATGTTTATTCCACTGTTAAAACTAGAAAACCTTTATTTTTATTCCGAACATGATACATCATTTTAAATCAGAAATTAACAGAAATGGAATTGACAAAATTATTGACACCTTACAGTAGACTAAATGATTTGTAGCAGTGCCTTTGGCAAAAATAACGGCATCAAGCACTTCGTATAGCAATTGAGGTGCTTCCTGCCCCTTTGTATTGGCATTTTGACCCAGTCTTCTTGGTTCAACTCTCACAGATTTTTAGGGGTGCTTACCAAATGAAATGCAACTAGTAAAGTGAAAAGCAGTGATCCAACAGACTGTAGCTCAAATGGTATCAGAAAACACAATGCATCACAGTTTGTTGCATTTGGGGCTGTGTAGCCGCAGACCAGTCAGGGTGCCCATGTCGAACCCTGTCCACTGCCGAAAGCACCCACAATAGGCACGTGAGCTTCAGACCGGACCACAGAGCAATGGAAGAAGGTGGCTAGGTCTGAGGAATAACATTTTATTTTACATCATGTGGATGGCCAGGTTCATGTGAAAACACATGTCACCAGGATGCACTATGGGAAGAAGGCAGAGTGATGCTTGGGCAACGTTCTGCAGGAAATCTTTTTGTCCTGCCATTCATGTGGATATTACTTTGACACGTACCACCTACCTAAGCATTGTTGCAGACTATGTGCACCCTTTCAAGGGAAATGATATTCCCTGATGGCACTGGCTTCTTTCAGCCAGATAATGTGCCCTGCCATAAATCAAAAACGGTTCAGAAATGGTTTGCGGAACAAGGTGTTGACTTCCATATTCCCCAGATGTCAATCCAATTGAGCATCTGTGGGATGTGCTGGACAAACAAGACCGATCCATGGAGGCCTGACCTCGTTACTTACAGGACTTAAAGGATCTGCTGCTAACGTCTTGGTGGCAAATACAACAGCATACCTTCAGAGGTCTAGTGGAGTCCATGCCTCAACGGGTCAGGGCTGTTTTGGTGGCAAAAGGGGGATGTACACAACATTAAGCAGGTGGCCATGATGTTATGGCTGATCAGTGTATATTGTTATGGACAGTTTACATCCTACTCAATGTTTTTAATTGCTGCTAGTTACATTGATATGGTAATTATTGCTAAACTAAATATATCCATAATATTCAATACTTGTAATGAATACACAGGAGGGAAGTTATGGATCCAAGTGCAGAGCGCAACAGCTTTATTAGCTACCTTCCCAGGAGAAGGCTGAAATCGTGGTCCAAAGGCAGACAACAGGTAATTCACAATAAACACAGGCTAGAGAGGCAACGGCACAGATAATGGCAAGGCAATAACGGAGTCGAAGCTAAAAGGCAGAAACTGGTTGGTACACAATGATAACAATAATCTGTAGGCAGAAGTAATAAAGCTCAGTAGAATTGGTGACAATAAACAATACCCATCAAAGGCTAGGGAGAACTGAATAGAACTAGATAGGGAAACAAACCAGGCACCGTTGGGGAAACAGCTGATTAGAATGAGGGTGATTGGGATCTGATGACTTGGGTGCGTTCAGGCGCGGGAGTTAGGTTGCGGACCCAAGCCAAAGGAGGGAGTCACAATACCTCTACCCATATTGTTTCATATTTCCCTCTCTACTCATTGAAATTGCTGCTAGTTTACATTGTTATGTACAGTTAGATCCGGAAACATTTGGACATTGTCACAGTTTTCATAAGTTCGGCCATGTGTGCCACCGCAATGGATGTGAAATGAAACAACCAAGATGCAGAAATGAACATGAACTAAATAAACTGCATACACTGACAACCTATGTTCAATATTTAATAATGTGATTGGGAGTTGTTGGTACAGACACTGGCCTGGGAAAATGCATACAAGAAACAAACTGACAAAAACTAAACTTGAAACTTTCCCCAAAATGTCATGGTGCAAAAAATTTGTGCCATTAATGAAGTCAGTTTGTTCCTCTGAAATAATTTCTGGTATAGCCAACTCCAGACAACTTGTTATTAACTTTGACAGAATGTTCACATTCACTTTATGAGGCTCAAAGATCTGCATTAAGCATCTTCAAATTCGATAATATTCTATTCTTATTGTTCACTGATTCCAAGATATAAACTGTATATGAGGCAATCGTGTGCAAACCGGCCCCACTGTTACCCAAACTAGTGGTGTTAGCCAGTGGGGTACAAAAGCCAGATATAGAGAACGAAGAACAAACATGAGACACATAGACAAACATACAAGTATCCCTCCCTCCAACCCTCTCACCCAGACCCATGTCTCCTATTCCCACGGAGACTGTTGGTGAAGTTTATGCTTTCCATAGCTACAGTGTACATTGAAAGACCTTCCATTCCCAATGTGGAAGGCTCTTTAGCACAGACAACTAAAATATGGAATGGCATACAAGAAGAGTGAATCATGGCAATAATCACAACAAGAATATATGAAAACCTCAACACATGAAGAAATGTGTATGACCCCATGAATCTCAAAAAACAAAGCTTTGCATGATAAACTGATTAATATCGATGACCAAATAGGGACAGATGACTACGTCAAAATATGCCAAAAAACTACCAAAATAAACAAAATTAAAAGAAAATATTTCCCAATTGACTGAACATAAGCGAAAGAGATTGGGTGAATAACAAAAACATCCATCCTTAAGCCCATGTCACAGCTATGCTCTTTAAGCTTTTTTATGCCTAATGTTTTGCTATTCACTAACTCTATGGCCTAAATTGACCTGCTTGATAATTGTCCTTATTGTCTGTTTAAATAAAGGCATGTGCGACGTAGGAAAGTTGTACATACTTTTTAAATCAAATGTATATGTATATATAGACCCACTGTTATGGATCCACACACTTGTGAGTACTGCTCATTACTTGGCTAGCTAACTGACATTTTTGTTCTCCACATAAAGAATGGGCTAGGCTGTGCATATTATCCAGTAAGATAAGTAAATATAAGAGAACATTTCAATAATTGAAATAAAACATTGAAAATCCAAGGTCTGGAATGTTCGAAGGTCTTCAATGAGGAAGGCACAAGGAACCCGTAGCATCTAAACAGTGGCTCCTCCAACGGGTGGCCAGGACTGGCCACAGCCACCCTGAAACAATCTCTGGGCCCCCCACTGGCCTCCCCTCATGAGTCACATATGCATAATATGCTTCTATCTGATATTTTACATTTAGATTTGGTACTATTCATTTTGATCAATAATGTGAATATTTCATAATAGTATATCAAATGCATATCAGTATGCAATATCTTAACTCTCATATTGACAGTTTTCAAATAGCCTACCGTATTTTTTGCACTATAGGGCGCACTTAAAAACCTTACATTTTCTCAAAAAACGACAGTGCGCCTTATAATCCGAAGCGCCGTATATATGGATTAACTCTGGTTTTGCTTACTGACCTCTAAGCGATTTTGTGTGGTACAAGGCGCTCACGGCGCTAAGTCAAAATATTTTAGTACGACTTTGGTAAACTACAGACGCTTAATGCGTCTTATAGTCCGTTGCGCTTTATATATGAAAAAATATCGAAAATAGACCATTCATTGACAGTGCGCCTTATAATCTAGTGCGCCCTATAGTGCAAAAAATACGGTATTTACCACGAACGTGTAATAGAATTCCTGAAATTCAGTTATGGCTTTTGGTTTTGGTGTGCCACCCCAGGATTTTCAGTGGTCCCATCTGGCCACCCCATGAAACATTTATTGGGGCGCCACTGGATCCAAAGAGAAAAGTTACCTAATTTATAAATGTAATTTAGGAAATTTGATGTCATACAGGTTTGAATGTTAGAGGAAAATTAAACAGGAATTGGGTGGTGTGTAAGACCTTCGCAGTGTCTCTTCTCTATTCACATGCTGAACTGGAACCTCTTTTATTTTAATAGAACTATATCTGAAAATACAAACTAGAGTTTGCAAACTTTAAACTTAGAAAATAAGACAAAATATATGTATTTATTTATTTATATCTCCCACCCAACCACCACAACAATATTGATCATTTACACAGAAAAAAATTTGCTTGCCTGTTCCGAAAATGTTTTACCTGTTGTTCTTTGATTCAATATAATACCAGTGTTGAAGTATGGAGCAATATCCACTTATCCGGAATACATATGGGTGAGAATGAGTTTTATAAGCAAGGAAACATAAGGAACCTCCTTCTGTTCTTGTCACGTCCAGTGAGGTCCAACACCCTCTGTTTTATTTGGAATCACCTGTTTGTTCACCTATGTTCTATATTTATATTCCTTCCTCCCTCTTGTCATCTAGTCCTCTGTTCTGCCTGTGCTTGTGGTCCTGTCTCCTGCATTCAGCATTACCGTAAGACCAACCATAACAAAGTACACAGCAGTTGAATGGAGGACATGGGAGGCGGCTCCAAGAACTGCTGCAGGAGAAGACGAGCGACCGGGTTCGTCTGTAGTGGGGAATGACCAACTTTCTGGCACCGGCTCATGACCCCCGTGGAGGCAGATCCAGGAGCAGGAGAAGACTATCGGCCCCAGCAGTTGTTTTGGGGGTTGTTTGTTAAGCTGTGTGCTGGAACTATAAACTGTAGTCCATAACAAAAAACAATAGGCTGCTACAACAAATATTAAACTGTAACAATAAATTGTTAACTGGTTTCAATGTCTTAAGCATGTACCCTGCTGGCTCCAATATGAAAGAAATAGGTCTGTGGTTTAAATGCCTACCCATATTTGCCTTTGGAAAGTGTGTGTTCTTTAGGGTGTGCCAGCCCACAGCCATGCACATTGCTCAACATTTGTCTGAGAAAATTTTGATAACATGCATAGTGCTTCCTTGGCTTGGAAGGCCACTGACGAACTACTGTTACTAGATTCTTGGTGTTTTGTTTTCTGTGTATTTTGTGGCATTGGCGTTGTGAAATCTCGGGTGAAATGCTGATCTAATCTAGAAACAATGCCTATGCAGTAGGTTTGTTTGAGCACTTTTTCATTACTGAGCACTCAAATCCTAACTTAAACAGTAATATACCGGCTTTCAGGAATATGCGGTGAGTGGTCTTATACAGTTGAAGTCTGAAGTTTACATACACCTTAGCCAAATACAATAACATTCAGTTGTTTACAATTCCTGAGATTTAATCCTTGTAGAAATTTCCTATCTTAATTTTAAGAATGTGAATTGTCAGAATAATATTAGAGACAATGGTTTGTTTCAGCTTTCATTCCATTCATCACATTTCCAGTGGGTCAGAAGTTATCATACACTCAATTAGTATTTGGTAGCATTGCCTTTAAATTGTTTCACTTGGGGCAAATCGTTTCAGATAGCCTTCCACAAGCTTCTGTGGAATCTGATCATTAAAAATTACAATATCAATGTACGTTTCATTGGTAGTGAATGTGCCTAGAAAATGAGAATAACAGAAACATCTCTGGTTAGATTCTCTCTGTAGGTTGTGCTCTGATAACCACAGGAATGTTTACATTGACCAGTTGGCATGAGGGTTACTGTCTTGGAAACCTGATCTATGCTAGGTAGACACACCCTTCAATGCATATATCAGCTTATAACCAACATTACAGTGAGAAGAGATTGACTGAGATGGGATTGAAGTTGTGTAAGGAAGACCAGCTCCGTAACACAACTTGTTGAACAAGACAATCTAATGCTGCAATGAACAACTGAATTACTCTCTCCCTTGACAATCGGGTTTGTGATAATTATTTCAACCGCTATACGAAACGTCTGATTTCTAACAACTGAAATAACATATGTTGACCTGTCAAGATAACAGATTCACTGTTGTTCGTGCAAATTTATACTTTACCTTATGGGTACGTTTGTAACGTTTTGCCATGTATTGCAACTTAAAAGTTAATGCTGACGTAAAGTACCATTTTTATTTCACAGATCATCATTGATCATACATACACATGTAACAAAATCATTGTTTTTATTTTTTACAGTACATTTAACCTGCATAATATGTGGTTTATTCCTTCAAAATAAGAGCATGACTCATGCTATGTTTGTTTACTGTTGTGCTTTGGAGGATTACAAACCATGAAACATGGGATGTTTTTAACCTGCAAACCTGCTACTGGTTATTTAGGGGCAGTTAATATGGGCACATCTGATCTTAAGGCCCATCTCTTATTAAAATAATAAAATTGCTGAAACTCTCCAAAATTGTAAGTTGTAAATTGTAGGTGATATAGCATTGCTGCACCCTGGCATCCTTTTGTTGAACATCCAACGTCATGCCGCTGATATAACACTTGTTTGTTGCCTGGGAATTTAACATTCCAGAACCCATTTGTTAAACATCAAACACAACCCACCTGTTATAACACTTGTCCAGGGGCGTTATAATCATTATAAAATATCAAACATTGACACATTGATGCAATCGTAAATTATGAAGTCACCAGACATGCATACGTCATTCCAGAAGTCCTGCCCCAACACGCATTATACATGAAGTCCATACGTCACACAGGAATTCCCAACAAACCGGATGTCCAGCCCACCTGTCAAATCACTCCGGATGTCCCGCCCACCAGGGTCATAAATCACGAAAGTGACACAATACACCCTACATAAACTACCTTTCATACATTCCTCTACTTCGCAGCTATTCCAATCAGAAAAACATTTCTCATACCAAACTTACTGCAACCACAGTATTCATAGCAACGTGATTTGTAGCAATACATTCCAAAAATCAGCAGTTTTATCCCCTTTCCCAAGTAAATATACAAAAAGTAAATTCAAATAAAGTAATAAAGTACTTTATATATTCCTCGACTTCTCATATGATTGTTTAAGAACTAAGTATATAGACTTTTGAACAGGGGTCAGTAAATTTTTTCTTTGTTGCAATGTTTTGTTTTGTGCCATTCTAAAATGACCTACACTTGAATGTGAATCCCTTAGGAATAAAGACATGTGTTTTGCCTGCTCACGCATGTTTTCTTCACAAATGATACATATATTACCAATTCTCCAAGGGTATGCACACTTTTGAACACAACTGTATTTTGGGGGATTGCTATGCTTCAACAAAATATACATCTGTATCATCCACAGTGAAAATTGACATTGGGGTTCAGAAAAACATCACACAAAGGCAACATATATAGTGAAAATGCAGTCCCCAAACTCGGTTCCAAAACAGAGTCTATGATTTTCAGATAAAAAATATTTAAACCAATTCGGTTCAATATTGGCTCATAATTGTTTTAAACAGTGGGGAGAACAAGTATTTGATACACTGCTGAAGAAAAATCCAGAAAATCAAACTGTATGATTTTTAAATAATTAATTAGCATTTTATTGCATAACATAAGTATTTGATCACTTACCAACCAGTAAGAATTCCGGCTCTCACAGACCTGTTAGTTTTTCTTTAAGAAGCCCTCCTGTTCTCCACTCATTACTGGTATTTGACTGCAACTGTTACCTGTATAAAAGACACCTGTCCACACACTCAATCAAACAGACTCCAACGGCTCCACAATGGCCAAGACCAGAGAGCTGTGTAAGGAAATCAAGGATACAATTGTAGACCTGCACAAGGCTGGGATGGGCTACAGGAAAATAGGCAAGCAGCTTGTTGAGAAGGCAACAACAGTTATTAGAAAATGGAAGAAGTTCAAGATGATTGTCTATCTCCCTCGGGCTCCATGCAAGATCTCACCTCGTGGGGAATCAATGATCATGAGGAAGGTGAGGGATCAGCCCAGAACTACACAGCAGGACCTGGTCAATGACCTGAAGAGAGCTGGGACCACAGTCTCAAAGAAAACCATTAGTAACACATTATGCCGTCATGGATTAAAATCCTGCAGTGCACCCATGGTCCCCCTGCTCAAGCCAGCACATGTCCAGGCCCGTCTGAAATTTGCCAATGACCATCTGGATGATCCAGAGGAGGAAAGGGAGAAAGTCATGTGGTCTAATGACACAAAAATATATATTTTTGGTCTAAACTCCACTCGCCGTGTTTGGAGGAAGAAGGATGGGTACAACCCCAAGAACACCATCCCAACCGTGAAGCATGGAGGTGGAAACATCATTCTTTGGGGATGCTTTTCTGCAAAGGGGACAGGACGACTGCACCGTATTGAGGGGAGGATGGATGGGGCCATGTATCGCAAGACCTTGGCCAACAACCTCCTTCCCTCAGTAAGAGTATTGAAGATGGGTCCATCAATCAATCAATCAAATTTATTTTATAAAGCCCTTTTTACATCAGCAGTTGTCACAAAGTGCTTTCACAAAACACCCGGCCTTAAACCCCAGGGAGCAAACAACAGTAGTGATGAACTTCAGTGGCTAGGAAAAACTCCCTAAGAGGGCCAAATTTAGGAAGAAACCTAGAGAGGAACCAGGCTCCAAGGGGGGACCAGACCTCTTCTGGTTGTGCCGGGTGAACATATTAAGAGTCCAAATTTTAATAATTCAATGTATGTGGGCTAAGCCCAGAGTCTATTTAAACCTAGTCCAGATTGGAGGCAAAACCGGAGCGACAAGGACAGGGGGGATCAGCAGAGTGGCAGCTTGAAATGGTCAGGTATCGTCTTGATCTGCAACACAACCAGGAGGACTTTGGACAGGGACCGCAAACGAGTCAAGCCTGGTACTCCCTAGATGTGGCTCCAGACCTCATGTCCTCCTAAGTTTAAAACGACAGAAAACAGGGAAAATTAAGACCCTACACCCCCAG
>JACXGJ010005445.1:0-39125 GCA_016801105.1 Esox niger
TGATCTTGGAACGCACTCCCATGGCCTCTGGAGCCCCCACTGAACCCCTTGAACCCCCCCCCCCCCAGACCTGGCCCTGAACTGAAAGATGAAGTTTTACCTTCGGGACCATTGTTGTGTTAACACAGGTGTGAAATGAGGCCTGGCCATGCAATGTGCTGTTGTGGAGGGGGGGGGGAGGGGGGGGGGGGCGAGAGAGAGAATGGGTTGAGGGGGAGGGAGGTAGGTAGGGAGGGCGGGAAAGAACGTGTGAGAGAGGGATCGAGGGACAGTAAACCTCTGGGAAGGTCTGAACCACTATCATAAATTAAGCCACAGAGGTGCAAAGCCTTGGTTCTCAGTCAGAACCCCTCTCTCTCCTCCCATATTTACACTATCTTCCGCTCTCCTTCACCTCCCTTTTTGTTTCTCCTTCCTACGTTTTTCTGTCTGCTCTTTCTTTTGTTCCTTTAACTTTCTTTAATGCTTGTAATTCTATTCTTCAACAGTCATTTATATCTAGAGGGTTGATATCTACAAAGCAGTTTATTAAAATCTGTCGATCGCTCTCTGTGGATTGAAGAGTGACCAGCCTGGTTTTTAATCTGGCAGACCTAACGACACGCAAATCATTACACTCCCTGGCTCCATTGGTAGCAAATCACAGATTTCCTGCTCAGAGCTTTCAAAGTTTTCACGTGACAAGCGCTCTATTTTAATTTCATTTTCTCAATTTGAGATTATCTATTATTCGAACACATGTTGGGCCCTTTGCAGACAGGCAACTTGTAATTATGTGTTTGTTGAACTGTGCATTTTCCCTCCCCCATTACCTCTTAAAGGGACTGTGATACTCAATTAAATTAAAGAGAGGATGTTATCTTAAGAAAATTGTTTCAGATGTCAAGATAACTGGTGTCCTTGTCCCGTATTTGGTGCAACACTGCCATCTTGTGGCACTTCATGGAACAACAAGTGGCATTGAATTTGTGCTGAATCCGTTACGCCAAAATGTGCCGCTATTGATCAACTGTCTTTATTTTCTCTCGGCAGTTGAGAACATTGCGCACTGCGAGTTTGCCTACCTGCGGGACCTCCTCATCAGGTAACTTTCCTGGCATTCATTCGGTTATAAATGGTGGGGAAAGTAAGACTAGTTTACCTGTGTTGAGAGATGACACTCAGCTGGTTCTTTTGCTTACGTATTCACAGAATTTAACATTGGCCCTTCTTTTTCTTTTTCTACCCAGGACCCACATGCAAAACATCAAGGACATCACCAGCAGCATCCATTACGAGGTGTATCGTGTCCGCAGGCTAAACGAGACCAATGGCCAGCCCAACGGCCAGCCGCCCAACACACTGGCCGACCCACAGCCGCAGCAGGCTAACGGGCTGGCGGAACAGCACCAATTCCTTACCCACGAAATGTAGAAGGGATATAGTGTGATCAACACACACACACACACACACACACACACACACACACACACACACACACACACACACACACAGTGAGCCTCTTCGACATGTAAAATAGTCAATTCGTTTCCGTACACAATCCAAAGACAATAACCGTGTCATGCTAGCAACAATTCTAACATTCAAACTGCCAAAACAGAGTTTCCTGGTTTTGTGAGGAGCTGATGGGCGAAGAGAACGAGATTTCCCCAGCGAGGCGCGATGCCTAATCAGTAATAGCTTGCCGATTTTAGAGACCATCTTCTTAAGTATGGCGTCGTCACCGTAGCTAGAAATTACGGCTTGAACTGACCTGGTTGATGTTTGTGTAGTGCTGTGGAGATTTGTCTAGTTAATTGGAGATTCTGCGATGGCGGGTATTGCTTGGGTTTAGGTTCTCTGTGTTGTTTTTTTCCGTTGACACATCTGCACTGCCCATTTAAACAGCAGTGCGGTGTGGAGCAGCTTTGAATCCTCTCGTCTGTTTCCGTTGTGTTTTCTTATGTACTCGACCTCTTGCCAAACCAACCTGTCTAAACCAATATGCCAATGAATGCCGGACGTCGTGTCATGTGGCATAATGTGCATTTTACCTTTGCTGTTTTTGTGATGTTGTTGTTGTAATATTGTTGTATCGTTTATTATCTGGATTGTGGGGATGTAGAACAAATACACCTCTATGATTCCTGTCCTTTTTGTAACTCCAAATAAATGTCATTTCTGTTCTAAAGAGAAGCAAATATAGTATAGAATTGATTTTACAAATAGATATTTATGCTTGTATGTATTCTGTTTAAATCGATGATGCTACTAGTCAGACAGCCGTTCTATACAGTCTCCTGTTGTTCCCAGAGAGTAGTATCACAGCAGTTGGGAAACCTTTTTAGGCGCAGTTGGTTATATTTAGTGTACCTAGAAGAATATCCTTTCACTCCCAATAAGTCTGCCATGTTCTGCCAGGGAATAGCCGTGATTTAGATTCTGTCTCAATGGATGCCGTGTAGAGTAGTACTACAGGCAGGTTGGACATTATGTAGCACACATAAATGCATACACAGTTTGAATTAATATTGTTTTGCATTCCCAGTGTAGTCATTGTATAACTTAACCTCATCTTCCCAAGTAAACATGTTAAAAAAAGAAATAACGAAAGGTGCCATTCCGCCAAACACAATGGGGTTACTCAGGCTGAAACTATTGGGCAGAGGTCAAGACCAAGAAGACTATTAATTTAGTAATTTATATCTTGCATAACAGAAAATGACAAAAGGTAATACAATGTTTACTGTTGTATAGTTGTTTGTTATGGTATGATTAAGTTTATCTTTGATAAACGTCTTTGATGCTATACTCAAAGAAATAAAGATTGATATTTTTATTGTTTGCACATCATTCTGTCTTAATTGCTAACTAGATGAGGAACACTACAGGGCCTGTGTGGATGTGTACATAAACGAGCAGTCTGCAGCCACAGATAAGGATGCATCAAACCAGTCAGGCGGGACCAAGAGATGCAAAAGGTCAGAAAAACAATAAGTGGCGCATCAGTGACTCCATTTGAAGGATCCTGAGCAGAACCTGTGACTATTAGGCAAATACTTTGAGAAGAAATATTTGTATTGGAAACCAAACTTCTGGGGTGAGGATTAGTGGTGATGGAAGGGGTACGCAGTCCTGGAAGAGATGGGTACACAACTCTCACTGATGTGCAAGTGACGAAAACATTTCAAACCAAGGAGATATTTCACAGTAGGAGACCTTGTGATCATCACCAAACTCACAGCTCCTCTTTATTTTTGTTGGGTTTTTCTGCAGGGTTTTGTAGCTCCTCCGACCTTCCTGGCCGGCACGTTTGTTTTTAGATCTTCCATTCGTCGCTATGTGCTACACCTGTTATCCGTCCCTCCAATGACTGGCATCTACTGGAGGAATCGTTCACTACCATAGTACATTTAGCGGTTTTCATGTAATACACTGCTCAAAACAATTAAGGGAACACGTAATCATCACAGTATAACACCAATCAGTTAAACATGAAGGATATTAACGTTGTCCTTAGAAGCCTTAGTGAGCCAAGTTTTGTGTTTTGCTAGTTTCGTTGTCACTAGCGGTAGCATGAGGTGGTACCTGCAGCCCTTTTAAGTTGCACAGGCAGTCCAGCTCCTCCAGGATAGCACATCCATACATGCTATTGCAAGGTTTGCTGTGTCTCCCAGTACAGCCTCATGAGCATGTAGGAGATTAAAGGAAATGGGCTGTAACACAAGGAGAACTGGACAGGGCCGTAGAAGGGCATCAAGCCAGCAGCAGGATCAGGATCTGCTCCTTTGTGCGATGAGGAACAGGAGGAGCAGTTAGGAACAGTACCCTTATAGCTGTTAGGAACAGGGATGAAATCCTTATGCTGGTGCAGTGGGCCCTGGGTTTTTCCTGGTGTAGGACAATGCCTGGCCTCATGTGGCCAGAGTGGGTAGGAAGTTCCTGGATGACGAAGGCATTGACTCTATTGACTGGTCCTCATGTTTCCCAGACTTAAATCCAAATGAGAACCTCCGACTTGAGAAATCAGCCAAGACCTCAGTCTGGTTAGTGAGTATAGTCAGGGTGATGGAATCAGAGTAGATAACATTTTATGACATTACAACACTTTCTGCTTGATTTGAGTTGGATCAAGTCCACCAGTTAGCATTTAAATGGCTAAGTAAGCTACCTAGCAAGGCATACTCTAACATATTGTATAACATGGTATACAGTTTAAAAACTTAAACAAACCAGAAAACGCAGTCTACACATATTATTAATGCATCGAAAAAAGATGCAATCTTGCAGTTGGTTAAAATGTAACACATATTGCTATGTAACCAACCTCTCACTCTGTAGTGGGATGTGAATATTACAGCACAGACTGCACCAAAGCTACTGACACCTAAATATTCTACAGAGGGTGTGGCTGAGTGTGTGTGTGAGGATAGTACCAAAAATAAAAGCTTACTCCACCTTTAAGAGGATTCTACCTCATTTCAACTCTTTTGGAGCCCATAAACTCATCCAGACATTTCACATGTTTTCTTATTTCTAAATATACTGTATATTTAATGCTAACTGTTCTCCAAGCTACCTTTTTTAACATCTACATGCTAACGGTTCTAAAAATTGTCTGGATTTGTTTGTCTCCAAACAGAAATTCAATTGAGGTTGTATCATGCTGCCACTACATTGTTTTTCAAAAGGCTATATAAAACAGGGGGCATCAGGAGGGTATTTTCCACCATAGAGGCCTTCCATGAGGGCATATTGTCTTGCATGTAGGAGCAGGTGGAGGCCAACACATTTTCTAGAATATTGGGCAGCCAACATGGCAATGCATCACATTTTCTTCATTGGAAGGACACCCACTAGGACACATTTCACATTTCCTCACAAATAGGGACACCCATGAGGACACTGCATCACAATTTCTCCACTGGAAGGGCACCCATGAGGACACTGCATCACAATTTCTCCACTGGAAGGGCACCCATGAGGACACTGCATCACGTTTTCTCCACTGGAAGGGCACCCATTGGGGCACTGCATCACGTTTTCTCCACTGGAAGGGCACCCATTGGGGCACTGCATCACGTTTTCTCCACTGGAAGGGCACCCATTAGGGTACTGCATCACGTTTTCTCCAATGGAAGGGCACCCATTAGGGCACTGCATCACGTTTTCTCCACCCCTATTTTTACAGGTCTGAACCCTGCATCAAACAGACTTGTCCTTTGTCTCTGTGGTACTGAAATTCTTGTTCTTTGTTGATATGAACCTGCCACCAGTGAAAATCTATTGAGCAGTCCGTCACATCATTTGAAACAGGTTGAACACATTTTGAGTGGTTGTGTTTAATCAATGATATGTGTTATTTGATTGTTTACCAGTATGGATGACATGTCCATTAGAGTGCAGAATGTGTTTAGAATTGAGATCTGCAAATTGTGATTTACCATGTGAAAGGGTTTACGGTATCGACCACAGACTGTATTATTAGCTAAATGACTCCAGACAACGGAGAACTTTGTTCAGCCAATAGGATTTTGTGTTTTAGTCATTGAGAAAACTATAAAGCAATTAATGGGGAAATAGTGCTAAATATTCTTTTACTTTTTAAACGGCCTCTTCGAATTTCTGCCGACTCAATTTTTAGCTTTCTAATTGTTCTGAGTTGTACGGGCATGCTTTTTGTTCTGGTTTCCAAATCACTCCCAGTTTCCAGAGAAGAAGCGAGGTTAACATGGAACATTAATTTGTTGTTTTTATGTCATAACCTTTCCCCCGTTGTCTTTGGTCTACATTTTTTATTTTACAAGAGTAAAAATGCATTTTCCCCCCTGTATTTTTCAATCTCCTTGTGAATAAAATATATTTCAAAACAAAAAATATGTAAAAACAAATGATGTCCATTCTTTTTTTAAGGGAGAAGAACACTCTTGACAGAAGTAAAATTCTTCTTTTAGCACATTTTAAAACTTAAAGTTCCTTTTAATACTACCAAACTACATTTCATGAATTTGCTTGGAAACTGCAAAATGTTCTCTCTATTGGCTGAAGCTCAGCATTTCAAATAATAATTTCCAGGGCCCAAGGTTTTATGGTCTGTTCAGCCTTGCAATGTCATAGGAAATCATTTGACAACTTTTGAGGGTTATTGATACATTTGTAGTGAAAAAACCCCATCTATCAAAGACAACAGATGTAGACTTTACATGTGTCATTTCTTAAATACCCCTTCCCAGCAATCCAGAGTGAAGAGATCTATTTTTAAATAGTCTGAAATAGTATCATAGAATAGTTACTTTGAAAGACAGAAACTAGATGAAAGACAGAAACTAGACAATGAAAGACAGAAACTAGACTATATGACTGCTATAAGGGCCATGGGAGATAAGTAGATGTAAATACATTTGCAGATAGGGGTGTTTGTATGTGTGATATGTTTAGGGTTAGTTTTAGGCATCAAGGCTAGGTTAAGTTTAGACATAAAAGTTAGGATATTGAAATTAGGCTACGGTGAGGGTTAGGTTTACGGCTAGAGGATAAGGAACGCTGACACAAAGATTGTAAAACCTGACTTTGGCAACATTTCTTCCCAAGCTAAATAGGCTTTTGTTAGAAGCTGTTTAGGTCCTGTTTCGTAACTGGTGTAACTGAACAAACATGTCATTACAGATTGGGACATGTTTGATAACCGATGAGGAGTTTCAATGACAAGGTTAAGATCTTTCTCACACACATTTTTACCAAAAACACCTTATGGCAAAAATCTACTCCTGAAAAACATGACCATACAACTCAGTGATTTCAGTCATCCCTGTCAAGGCTGACGGAGAAACAGGGGGAGGTGATGACGTCTGTGGGAACATTATGAATGAATGGTTTTCCGTGGAAAGGTTTAATTTCCTGAGTTACGAGTTCCAGATAATTCGTAAATGGGAATCAGTTACATTTTTGACAGAACCAGTCTGGGAACTGTGTATCATCTTGGCTGTCCGAATGCATTCTTGGGTATTCCAAGAATATTAACATAATTAGTGATGCGCTTTGAACGGCTTATTTGAATATTGAGCCATTTCTCAGCCCGACCCTAAAGAGCATCCATAAAAAGGCCCAGGCCAACACATTGGTCCCATATACACTGAAAACAGCCATTGCTGAATCACTGGTGAGTTCTTTTATTTTTTAGATGCTAACCTAACATGTTTGTGATCTGGCCGTTTAACTGTATTGTTTGTCTTTCATTCTTTCTTTAGAGAAAAAATAGGTTTTGAGAGAATCTCAAACATATTTAAACTCAACAGTCATGTCTTCTGATACAGGTAAGATGTCCCAGATTGTCATTTAAATTGTTAGTCTTTTTACTTATTCAGGGAAAACTCATTCATTTCTTTTTAGGCCTGGACATTATATCAAGAACAAAAATAATAGCATAGTCTGGAGATTTGTCTTAATAAATTGTACAAGTATTAAACTCTGGATTTATTTCTCAAATTTCACTTTAGATGTTGTTAAATCCAGTATTGGTAGCCCAGACTTCCTTACGGAGATGCTGCCTGCCGCAGAGAAGACAGCCCTGTTGTACAAAATTTCCTACCTGTGCCTGGCCAAATTCCCCACTCTGGAGAAGATCATCAGAGCCAATGCTGTGGAGACCCAGATGGTCTTCTCCTCCTCTGAGTCTCTGCTTCTGATGGTATCTCAGTCGTCATGTTTCTACATACATCCTCTAATTCTACATACATCCTCTATACATCCTCTTATTCATCATTAGATGACATTGCTAACACTATATAGATGACTATGATTTTTTTAAAACAGTTTACAGTGGTAAAACATCAATGACTTTCTGTCATTTGACGTATTGTGTCAACAGTGTGTGAGCACCAGTGACAACATGGTCAACACATTATTTCCCATGCTGAAGGCTGCTGTAAAGAAAGGGAATGCAGTGGTGGCCACACAATTCCTGGAGAAGGCCAGAGTGTGGATACATGATATCATCAAAGAAGTTGAGCGGATAGTAAATGCGTAAGTCAATAAGTCACAATGTACATTTTGTTTGTCCTTGAGTGGATGCGTGAACACAACCCCCAGACACAGTCTTAGCCAACCATCCAAGAGACAACAGCTGGCTGTTTCCTTTTTAATTCAACATTTATTTTTTATTAAATTCCACTTCATTGTCATTGAACAAGCATAAGCACAGTAAAATAAAAATCCAGTGAGCATCAAAGCAGAAGTCCAAATAGAAGAGGGCCGAATATTTACAAGCATTAAGTGTAAGTATATGTATATTACAAGTTGAATAGATAGATTAAGTATATGTATATTACAAGTTGAATGGATAGATTAAGTATATGTATATTACAAGTTGAATAGATAGATTAAGTATATGTATATTACAAGTTGAATGGATAGATTAAGTATATGTATATTACAAGTTGAATGGATAGATTAAGTATATGTATATTACAAGTTGAATGGATAGATTAAGTATATGTATATTACAAATTGAATGGATAGATTAAGTATATGTATATTACAAGTTGAATAGATAGATTAAGTATATGTATATTACAAGTTGAATGGATAGATTAAGTATAGTGTATGTTACAAGTGGGATAAATAGTTGTGTGGGTACAAATGGCAATTCTAAATAGCATTCTAAATGTGCAAGGTGGCCTTTTTTTCTTTTAGCAGGGTTCCCAGTGCAAATAGTACAACAATTACATTAAATTCCACTATGAACCACACATATAGTTCCAAAATCCAAATATAAGGCAAAAAAATTATAAAATACATGTCATACCAAATTTTAGCCATCCATCTTAGACATCTTATGCAGGCAAGAAATAGAAAAAAAAGGAAATTAATCTACTGTGTTAACTGCGTTACTGTATTTATTGTATGTACAATACTGTACAACCCCATTTCCCAAAAAGTCGGGATGCTGTTTAAAATGGAAATAAAAACATAATGCAAAGATCTGCAAATCAATTAAACCTATATTCAATAGAAAATAGTAACAAAACAACACATCAAATGTTGAAACTGAAAACATTTATTGGTCCTTGAAAAAAATCATGCCCATTCTGTATATAATGCCAGCAACACATTTTAAAAAAGCAGAAGATTGGAAAAATGATATGTTGATATGTTGTCTTTGTGCTATTTTCTTTTGAATATAGGGTTTGATGATTTTAATTACATTTTACACAGCATCCAAACATTTTTGGAAACGGGTTTGTACTGTTTTCAATTAAATATAAGGATTAAAAAATGATTTGCACATCATTGCATTCTGTTTTTATTAGCATTTTATGCAGTGTCCCAACTTTATGGGAGAGTAGTAATGTAACACAAATAATATATATTTGTCATAATAAAGTCATAAAGACCTCCATAGATTTAGCTATATAATAAAAACATATTATTCCATCTCAAAAGATAGAACAAATTGCCTTGTGCTGATGTAATGGGTGTGAAATGACTAGTCAGTTAGCGGTTATTTTTTTAGTTTATGAAATCGGCACAAAGCGTGTGTTATGATTTGATAGGTCAGTGTCACTGGTTACTGGTCACTGACTCATTAAACGACAACTGGGCACATTTGAATTCTTGGCAAAATGGATTTCTTCAAGTACCAGGAGATTTTAAACATTTTATGGCAAAATCTTGGCAAGAAGATATTTCACAAAGTTCTAAATGCAGTGGTGACATTGATTTTGGTGTGAATGTTTTAGAATAAAATTCTAACTCAATTAAGATGCAGTTTACAGTCTATTATCGGTTAGATTCATATGATATATGCATGATGCCAATACCTTTAGAGGGCACTGCATACATCAAACTGTATGGGGTTTTCAATGACCAAGGTCAAATCAAAGTGACTGTTATTGTGTTCTCTACTCTACTCTTACTACTCTACAACTACTCTAGCTACACAAAGCTCAACCTTGGAGTGGCGAGTGCTACCAGCGATGTTAACACAACCAAACAGGAAACCGACGACAAGATTAAACAGTTGACTGCTGAACAGATGAGTCTACAGACTGCCGTTGATAATTACAGAACAAAACTGAATGACATCCAGAGGGAGCTGAACGACTGCAATAACCAAATCAACAATGCTGACAGGGATCTGCAAAATCTGGTTAACAACATCAGCTGTAGAAATTCCAAATTTGGCATATTTGCCGCTGTGTGTCCATTCTTGGGCTGGATTGTCAATGCTGGCCAGAGGGCTATCAATGACCCTAAAGACAATGCAGCCATTGAAGTTGCCAAGAGCAAAATAAATAGTCTTCAGCAGAACAAGTCCATGTTAACCAGTAGGGAGTGGATGGCCCAAACAGAGCTGTTGAATAACCAAATGAAACTGACAAGAGCAAAATTTGATCTGGGTAAGGAAAGACATCAAGGAGTCCATGTCTTTTTACATTTGTATCACCTCTTTAGGGATCTGACTTTTTGAAATGGAAAAAACCTTTGTGTTAAAAAACAAGTCAAATTGTAGACTGTTGGAAGGTAACTTTTTCAATGATGCTTCTTTTCCAGGTGTTGTACCAGACCCGGTCCATCTTGCTGAGGTTCAAACATACCTGAGTAGGATCCAGGAGATTCTTTTGAAGCTCAAAGGCTTCTGGGAGAAGATTGGAGTATTGGTGAATGATCTGGAGAAGAAGACTTTTTCTGGGGACAACCTTGTTCAGTTTCTCCAAGATTGTGATTATAAGGAAATGTTCTTGTTTTCCTTGGAACAAGCAGCAAAGGTAAAGTAATAGTTTCTCTGCTGGCTCTCTGCCAGAGTAATGAATCATGATCTGTCATTTATATGAGAATCTGTCATTAATATTTGATCATAGCATACAGTTCTATCAACTCAGGGCAACAAACATTACCCACCATAACAAGATAATGGATTGCGACACTTCTGTGGTTTTTAATGATTTGTAATATGCAGTCACATGGTTTCATAATGTCATCAATTCAAGCTGGAGGGCTTCAAAGGGGGGCAGAAACATATGTGCTCAACCTGGGGAGGTTCCCTAGTTACCGTATCTGATTTCTCTCACCCTCTTTACCCTATAGGGTTGGGATGACTTTAAATGTGGATGTCAGAAGGTCATGGGCATGTTCAGAGCCCAGACCAAGGATGCCTACAGGTTCCTGGAAGTCAGCCCATCCTCTCTCAGCAAAGAAGAGTGGCAGAAACAGTATGATGCAGTCAATGCACAGCTGCAAGCCTTTTACCCTGCCCTCCTTAACAAGAAAGCCTCTGAGGAGTGCAAGGCTATTAAGTGACAAACTATTTAGGACAAAAGTTAGCAGACATGTTTTTCAGCATGCTTTGCTTCATATTACATGTTCCTGGTAGGTTCCAAAGACCTCACACTGTTCAACTTATAACGTATAATCACAGTGTGTCTTTAGTGTTGTATTGTATTAGATTCTAGCTAAAGTGGGGTTTTAAAGGTGATATATTAATGTAGGTGTACCTGCTTCTTTTCATTACTTCTTATCCACTAGACATTGTGCCTGAAGAAAATAATCTAAATAAAATCAAATGAAAGAAATGTTTCCCCAATCCTGTATTTTTATTTTATATGAACAGTCCAGTTTCCCAAAAAGTTGGGACGCTGAGTACAATAAAAATAAAAACAGAATCCAAATCTTTTCAGCCCTATAAGCAGTAGATAATAGAACAGAGACATGTAACAAGTAGTGAAACTGAAACATTTTATTGAAAAATATATGCCCACTTTGAATTTGATGCCAGCAACACATTTAAAAAACTGTGACGTGGCAACAAAAGACTGGAAAGGTTTTGTAATACAATAAAATAATCTGGTGGAACATCTCACAACAATTTTTGTTCATTGGCAACAGGTCAGTAACATAATTGGATGTAAAAAGAGTCTTTCAGAAGCAAAGATGGGGAGGGGTTCACCACTCTGAGAAAGACTGCACAGTCAAATTGTGCAACAATTTAAGAATAATGTTTCTCAATGTAAAATTACAAAGATTTTCAGGATCTCATCATCTACGGTAAATAATATCATTAAAAAATTCAGAGAATCCGGAAAAATCTCTATACGCAAGGGACAAGGCTAATAGTGGATGGCCATGATCTTCGGGCCCTCAGGCACCACTGCATTAAAAATTGACACGATTCTGTAGTGGACATCACTACATGGGCTCAAAAACAATTCTGCAAAACCATTGTCTGTCAACATAGCATTCAGAAAGGCAAGTTAAAACTCTACCATGCAAAGAAAAAAACATATATAGTTCATAAGTTTGTATAACCTGTCAGAAATGTTGAAATATTTGCAATGATTTTTGCAATGATTTTGGAAATATGACTGATCATGCAAAAATATTATCTTTTATTTGAGGCTAGTGATGACATGAAGCCATTTATTATCACATAGTGGTTTGGTTATTTTCATTATTCACTTTTATATGTTTTCACTTCCAAATTTCATGTTTTCAGATTCAAAACTTTTTTTTTTACAGCTTCAAATATTTTTATGTTACCTTCAGAATATGGTGTGCTCAGTGGTTACAGCAGAAAAGGGTGAAGGTTCTGGAGCAGCCATCACAGCCTCCAGGCCTTAATTTCATCGGGCCACTCTTGGGAGATTTCAAATGCCCGGTTCATGCAAGACAACCAAAGACTTTTGCCAGGACGAATGGGCAGCTTTACCAGCTGCAAGAACTCGGGGCCTCATAGACAACTTTTACGAAAGACTACCACGATAAAACACGACAAAGAAGACCCTAAACTGTTGAGCAGCTGAAATCCTATATCAAGCAAGAATGGGAAAACATTTAACTTTCACATTTAACTCAAAACTACAGCAATTGGTCACCTCAGTTCACAAACATTTACAGAGCATTGTTAAAAGAAGAGGAGATGCAACACAGTAATTAACATGCCCCTGTCCTAACCTTTTAGAAACCTATATTTTTCCAAAAACAAAAACAATTCTCTTTTACAAAATGTCACATGTTATCTTTGTACTATTTTCAATTAAATATAGGGATTCACTGATTTGCATTCTGTTTATATTAACATTTACACAGCATCCCAACTTTTTTGGAAACAGGGTTGTTTAGGAATACAGTACTAGTCCACATTTTGGACACACTTACCCATTGAAATATGTATATATATCATTTTTATTATATGTACTGTGTGTTGTTATTTGTCATGTCATCAAATACACTTGCTTTCAAACCTTTCAAAATGTCAGGGTTGGAGTGATTACTTTCATATTCTGCACATACAAACAACACATTACACATCCAGACAAAAAGGGGAGATTTAATACAATACTTTGTTCTCAAAGGTTCCGGAATACATGTGTAATATGTCCTCTAGGATGATTGGATGACACTGTTATTGTCACACAGTGGATAACCTCAGTTAAGTCAAAGTTGAAAATAAGTGAAGTGGACCACATGAAGAGCAGCTGCTGAGGATCCAATAGCTAATGAAGGTCCTAATTACCTAAACTTCTACGTGCCAATTACCTCTCATCTGAGCTGGTAATGGAAGTATCATACAGAAATTGGTGGGTGTAGGAAAATAAACCATAGAGCAGTGAACTGGTGATGATGACATAAACATTGATATTGGCAGCCATAAAAGCCAAATACTGTGTTGTCTACCTCAGCATAGTGTGAAATATACATCCAAATTATAGGCTAAATATAGGATAGCTTTTCTGGGCAGCAAAAAGAAGATTCAATCCTGCCATTACATTTTCACATTTTTTTCCTATGACTTCATAACATAATTTTTCTTTTGTACACAAACTTTCTTTTGCCTTGATAAAAATTGTAATTGTGCTTTGATTATGTTCTTTCATATCACCTTCAATCTAGCCATGGTGTTTTCTGGATGAATGGCCTACATGGACACAACGGAAATCATGGAGCCTAAAATAAGTCTCATTTCACCAATGAAATTTGGTTCCCCAAGTTCACCAAAATGATCCAAACAACAAGAGATGTTTGTTGGCAAAAAACATCAATATCGAAGAGAAAACATGCTGGCAGACAAAGCCATGTTTGATCATTGTGGAGCTGGGTAATGTTTGATCACAAAGCAAGAGCAATGAGCTGAGCAGCCCGCAGCAGTAGGTCATTTAGTTGAGTTGATAGCCTTTTAAACTGCAGTAAACTTAACATGTTGTGTTTCAAAGTTATTCCAAACTATTAATTGGGAAGGAAATGTTGGCCTATCACAAAATAATGTGATTTTGCAGTTGCGCAGTAGATGTTCCAGTTAACACCGCTGTTGTGGCTACTCTGAAAAGGAGAGCAGGTGTAAAGCATCTAGCTCAAGACAGGTCTTGCACTGCCATGAAAACATATTCCTAAGCTTCAAACAGCCGCTTTATCCAACAGTTGGTACGCAATGAAACAAGGCCAACATACAGTATAAGTAAGAAAGTAGTGATATGTGTTATGAATGGCACTTGTCATCTTGTAGAGGCACAGTAATGGTACATCCGTATACCAGAATATGATAACTAATGCTGCATTCATAAAATATTTCGCATTTACAAACATACCCGGCTACCAAGGACAGCATCAAAGAGGCTTTAGCTGCCAGCAGTTTTGATATCCGACTAGCACTCAGTCGGCTGGATGCATCTCTTTCATCTGATATCCACTTTCTTTTATATGAATATTTATAAATCTGGACAGGTTGTGGAAATCCAAGGCTTTTTGTTGTACTAGGCAATCGACAGTTGAAACAGGGCATACACAATGCTAGTATTATTTCAAAGTGCTCAGTGCTCACTCACAAACGAGTGCAAAGCAGTCAGTCTGCAGGCTTGTTGCGTTACTGTATTCATCAGGTTAGTGTCATCAGCATGTTTAGCAAAACACCTGATGAACGCAGTTGGAAAATGTTAAAGACAAGAATAGTACATCATCACGACAGGATTAGAAAATAATTAAATTAAATTCCATCTGCTGAATGGACAATACTGCTGAATGGACAGTACTGCTGAATGGACAGTACAGCTGAATGGACAGTGCCTGAGCCTTTGTTTATAGGCAACGATAAATTGCCAGTTTTCTGAAGTAAAAAATTCTAAGTCACAGTTTAGAGGTCATCATATTTTTTATGTTCCAGCCTCAAATTGCAAACTGCAGTCTGACTTGGGTGTGTAGGGCTGAGTAAATGGGCATGAGTAGAGCTTGGTCGAGTCTGTGTTATGCTCTTATGGCCGATATCAGCCCATTTGCAAATGAATTGATCAATGTTCCCTTTACCTAAGTATAAGTCAAAGGTCAAAATCCAATTTGGTTTAAAATATTCTACCAAAAAAGTAAAGTCTTCCTTTTACTGATATAAGGGTGAGTAAGAAACTGGAAAGCTTGGTAATAAGGTCCTCATGTTGTAGGTTAGAGTATTGAAATCAAGCACAGTCTTTACACTTATTTTGGGTATAGGAGAGGGTCAATTGTAACTGAAAAATGGTATTTAGCATAATGGAGATACACTTTCCTCCAGGTATGAATAAGGTACGCTCCCTAACTGAGTAGTAATCTTAAACAGTCAACAGCCCTCAATGGAATGCACTGAACATCTTCTGATCAGTGATGAAAACACTGCTGGTAATCAAATTATTTTATTTAGAAGCATGTTATAATCCCGGACATCCGCTTCCTTTTTAAAATGATAAGACACTGGGGTTGGCTGTGTTCAAAATGGCGCATGCTTTGGATCTTCTTACACCATTTCTCTGCACCAGACCACCTGACGCTTTCTATCCCTCTTTTCACTTCCTGTCCTCAGTCTGGCTAGGGCACACTGGTTTTACGGTCTACCGTATTCAGGTGAAGAGCAACTCTCTCTCTGTATGTCTCTCCCTTTCCAGCACACTGCTCTCGGACCCATACCAGGAGGGAGTTCCTGAGCACACACCTTCCTCTCCTACGTTTGCCAAAGCATCGCTATTGTGTGTGCGTTGTAATTGAATTAGCAGAACTTCTCAGGCGCAGAAACGCAAATGTGTGTGTTTGGCTAGTGGCTGTGCGGTAGCGTTAGACTCGTTAGCTAGTAATCAAACTGCTGTGGATTTGCATTTGGGTACTTCCTAACCATGTAGCCGCGACCCCTGCGAGCCGGAGCTGAGCCTACGACGCCCAAGGGACTCCCGGTCGTGTTGTCCAAACATCGCTCTCCCCCGGTACTCTGTGCGTATGCGCCGGTGGGCACGTGTGTGACTGTTTTTTCCTCAGCAGCATTTGTGTCAGGGCGATGCCCCCACGTCGCGGCTGTGACAGTGTTGTTTGTCAACGGCGACAGAGTGTACACGGCACCTGGGGAGCAAACCTGCGGTGCCACTAGGTGAAACACTGTGCACTGTGTGGTTGGCATTAATGAGACAACCATACTGTCTAAAGTACCTAAGTTGGCGGCGTCGGCGGGCTGCCACACCAAACGCACATTAGAAACATTTTCCAACAGATTGTTCTTCTATTAATAGCCTGTGTTTTCTATGGTTGTCTATCTGCATCTTTTTACCAAACGGTTGATAGTCAGATCCCCATTGTTCCTTTGGAAACACAACCTTTTCTTTGTTATGCCAATATAGTATTTGTCCTGATAATCACACTGTACTGGTTGGTACATTTTACACTCCTTTTCCCTACTGTGCTGAGTCATTGTTGGTTCCTTTTGTGCCAGGCAGTATGTTGGGTTCCATCTTTTGTGACTTGTGTATTGCATCACTTCATGCCAGCCGCGACATGCTCTGAACAAATCCCTTTTTTTGTACCGTGATGCTGTTTGGCTCGGAGAGCGTTCTCATCTGATTGCCTTCATCATGTATAGTGCCTTTTAAAAGCAATTTAACCCCTAGGAGTTTTCCACATTTTATTGTTAGAACATCAAATCATAATGGATGTAATTAGGAGTTTCTGTTACTAATGGACTTGTGTACTGTGCTCTGGGGGATATTCAGTGAAAAGGTTTAAATGCCACCCATGACTGGTGCTTTTGAAGAACCTTATTTCCGGATTTAGTTCGAATATTCCCTTGTCTTGGTGGTGTAGGAATTGTACTAATCAACTCTGGGATATCCTAGAGATAGGAGCATTTAACCTGAAATCATGGAAACACCTTAACTGCACACATGTGGACTCCAACTAATTCTGTGACTTCAAAAGACAATTGGTTGCATCACAGCTCCTTCGGTTGTAACACACCAAAGAAGTTGAATAGATATGTAATCAACTATTTTCAGATTTAAATTTGTAGTTGTGTTTAAAAAAAAACAAACAGATTGTATCAATCACTTTGACATCACTGACATTTTTGTGTTGATCCGTGGCAAAACTCCTTATTAAATCAGTTTTGATTTCCAAACAGTCGGGACAAACACAAATGTGAGACACTGAACATCAGCCCTGTCTGTATTGGGACTAGAGGACGTCTCTTGAATTTCACCCATCTCTCGCTAATCTTCACCCTCCACACTCGGCTTCATCCTTCTCAGTGAGCCTCATCCTCCTGGGTCAGCTTCATCCTTCTCGGTGAGCTTCATCCTTCTCAGCCTCACCCTCTGTCTCTCTTCCATGAGATGCAGACAATCACAGGACAGAACGAAAGAAGTCCCTCTGTCGTCACGTCTCCTGATCCTTGCCATCTACCAGAAAATCCTATTCGAGCCAAAACAAAAGATCGCCACCCGGCCCTCTTCTCTCCCCCCGCCTGCCGCTAATTATCAACGCAAGGTAATTTGTCGCTAATTAATTGCGGGTTTGTTAATGGCTTCGCATTTAAAGCATGCGTTAACGTTTTGTTTTTCTGTCCCTTGCCGTTTCGTAATAAGTCGCTAGGAAATGTGTGTGATGGCGATGGGACCCCCGCCGAAAAAGCCTGTCTCCCCGTTGTTCTGCCTGCCTTTCCCCTGAGAGCCGCGATCCCTGAATGGCGTAGCGTTCTGTTCTCCTGATTGTTATTGTTGTCTGTGTGGCCGCCCTGTCGTCCATCTGTTTGTTGGCTTCTTTCTGATTTTGTCTCACTCTGCAACACGCACACGCATACACCCAGACACTTTCCCTGGAATCTGTAAACATGTCAGGACGCTACCTTGTCTCCTGGCTCGGAGCCAAGCCTCAGATGGCCCTATCAGGGGAGGATGCAAATGAACCTAGTTTCGCAAATGAACCTAGTTTTGATTAAAAGACAGCTGCATATTTGATTGAAGTCGACAGAAGCACAACACACACACGCACACACAGAGCGATACTACGGCATGTCTCATCTTCAGGGAATGAATCCCGGCAAATATTGTGACCGATTTCAGATGAAAACCGAAAGCTAAAAGAGTGGAACAAAAGAGATGCCCGGGGACTGCTTTGAGGGGTAATATGCTGGAACCACTTACGGGTTGGAGTGTGACGATCACATAGATGACAACAGGAAGGTGGAACCTGTTTGGTCTGACAATGAAGGAACGGAGAGCGAAAAGCACAGACGGTTGCTGCGAAGTAACGCATCGTGGTGTCTAGGACACTTGGCAAAGTCTGACAAATCTGGCCGCTTTGTTTACCACCCCGCTAGCATGTGAAATGAGCAAATGTCATTTCTCCGTCCTTAAGCCGAGAAAACGAGTGCCGGCTCTCTTGCTTTGCGTTGGCGAGTGTTTGTCGTGCGCAGTTTGTCCTTGAGGGGCGAGAGTAGTACTGGAAGGGTGTGGGGCTTCCCAGAGGGGACCAGGGTGACATGCGGGTGGGTGCTGCACCCTATCAGCCCAAAGTGGCGGGTTGTGGTGGGAGGGTGGTATGGTTGGCACGTATCCAGTTCCTTTGGAATGTATTAAGACGGCGGGGTTGGAAGAATAGAGGGATGGTGCTGCATAATTAATCTGAAACGGGGGAGACAGCGAGGGCCAACCAAGCCCTTACACAGGGGTTGTCTGTTTCAGATGGGGAGAGGGGGTTAGTGAGGACAGGGTGGTTGCTATCCAAGGAATTCCCCTGGGGCCAAGGACAAATCCCAATGGTGGCCTGAAAGTCATTTCAATACAATAAGGCAGGTAAAAAATAGACCAGTTACTTATAAAGCTACATTTTATATAGATGGCATTTTGTTGTCTAAGATGGGCAGCTGTGCTCCAGGCTGTTGTCTTTTAATTTTCTTAGAAGGTTGATATTTTGCTGCAGGCAGTTTTATTCCTGTGGGTGCAGACCGGCACAGTAGAACTAACTTGTGTTTTGGGGATTAATGATGAAATCCCTGGCCCGATTTCTCTGTCATGGTATCAGGTTTTGATTTCAAAATCTGGTTCCATGATAGAGGTTTTGGTCCCAAAACTTGTGAGTGGTGAAGTTGATCTGGGGAACAACGGACATCTGTTATCTGATTTGAAGACATTTTTCTGAAGGGATTGTGTATACTGACAGTTGAATGTTGAATGTAGCACCTTACAAGTCTCTGTGGATGGTGTTGCAACACTGCCCCCTGCTGTAAGTCTAGAATATTTCACCCTGTCCCTGTCTAGCAACGCCACGGGCTAAGCAAATTTATTTCTGACGGTGATGCATATTCTAATGCATGAGCCCTCTCCACTCCATCAACCTCACTTGTCTCTCTCCCTCCCTGCCTCTTTCTCTCACTCACTCATGTTATCACTGTTTTCTCCAAGGAAAATATAAGTTAAACTCACCTTATTTACATTTATATGATAAGAATTTCCTTTCCTTATGGACTGTATGCAAATGTGCCCTTTTCTCAGACTTGGTCACTGAGCACACAGATTTGTTGCGGGTTAGAGAAAAATAATTACATTCCTCTGAGGGAATATGCAAACACCAAGTTTGGAATTTTTCGGACCTCATGAATTTGCTAATGATACATTTTGTTTACCCTCCTTAAAGCCTTATCAGTCTATTTTAAGCCGCGGGTACATAACCTAAGATGGATTCAGGTCTGCACTAGAGATGTGTATCTTTATTTTCCTGTCTGTGAATATTTTTTGGGAGGGTGGGTAGGGGTTCTCCTGCCAGGGGCTGTCTTCCAAATATTTTTTTTATCATCACCACGTCTCTTCTCTAATGGCTCTTCATCATGAGTTTGGTTCTTTCGTGGAACGTTGGCGAGGAGCGGAGGGCTAGACGGTGGGGGTGGCTAGGGGGCACGTGTTTGTAACCATTTGGAGGAAAGAAGAGCAGAACTGATTGAGCAAATGGAGGACTAAGCTTTCCTGGCTTGGTGAATTTAGTCAAGTCTTGCTTTTTTATTTGAAATAAAGAACTTGTTTTTACTGCAGGGACTGCACTCTGTGCCGACGCGTGCTCCTATATGTTACCTCAAAACAATGACGCAACGCGCTAATCCGACATCGGCCCTGCGTTTCGCTGGATGAATCCAGTCAGCTCTCGTATATTTATCATTAAGGAATCCAGTGGGTCGATGTGTGCCCGTCTACGTGCGTCCACCTCCCCGAACCCATTGTGGCCATACATTGATTTTGAGCACCACGCGCACGTGTATGAGAGTGCGCGCGTGTGCCTGCTGTGGAGAGGGAATAGCACTCCAGTAAATTGCTTTTTGCCAGCATATTGCCAACGCCAGTCTTTATTCCGGGGGATGGTTAGTCAGGTCTCAGGTGATTACAGCACTCCTCATCTTCCCTCCCGGCCTCAGCCCTAACCCACACAGCCAAGCTGGTCTCTAATAACACCCTACTCCCTCTAAGGGTCCTACTTATGACCCGGGCTCTGGTCAGCGGTAGTACCCAGGCTAGCACGCAGAGTTCCATTGGGGAGGCCGGTGCCCTGCCCGCTCTGATGAAACGCCACGGAGGAATATTTAACAGGCACTCCGAGCGGAACCTAATAATGTAATCAGGTAATAAGAAATTCATTTTCTCCCTGGCTGCACTTTGACTGGGGGTGTTGACACAAGGGGGAGAAGTCGAGGGATTTGTCAGGTTGTCTCCACTAGCCCCCCGACCGGACCCCCCCCACCCCCGCCGGCTGATGCACTCAGGCGGATCGCCCGGCCACGCTTACGACGCCCCATCCCGCCATCCCGTTCCCAATCCCGGTCTGGCCGACAACCTTCGCCCCCCCCCCTCCCCCCACCGTCGACACCAGACCTGTGTGTGACATGGCCAGCGCCAGCAGATTGGTGCCATCAACCCCAGTACTAGACTCAAAGGTCACTAATCACTGCAGATGACCTGGTCTCCTCAAACACTGATCGAAAAGCAGACGACGCCGTTTCAGGCCGTTCCTCAGGCGGAAAACATCCGTTTCTCAATTCCGGGAGAATGGAAGTGACACAGTAGCGTGGGGATGAGATGTGGGGACTCTTCAGAGGTGTGATGACATGTGAACACCTATAGCGTGTTAGAATCCTTGTCTGAGAGCGGACCGATTCTTTCGGTGCCCTTGTTTCAGTACCATTACTCTCCCGTCACTCTCAGGTAATCTGTCTGTCTCCTCCGTCTCCTTCCCTCACTCTCTGTCTAGCTCTCTTTTCTCTGTCTGTCTCCCCTTCACCCACTCTCTGTCTGTCTCCTCTTTCTGTCTCACTCTCTTGTCTTAAATAGAGTTAATTAGGAAGCAGTAGTCCATTGGTGTCAGAGCTCCGGTGTTTTATTGTCCTTCTCTCTCAGCCACTAGACTCAGATTGTGGGCCATCAATAACTGCGCCACACACGCACACACAGCTAGTGCCATAGCTGCTGTACTCCCACCTGGCATGCCCATCCATCTCTTTTTCTCAGCAACCCCAAACCCCCCTCAGCCCCCCCCCCCCAACCCTGCCATCGCAATGCCGCCCCACCTGAGTGTAATTTGTCATCCCTCCGCTACGCTTTACGAGCCCCGGCCTCAGTCTCCTGCTCCGACGCTGATGGAAAACTCACGGCAATATGCAAAAATGCAAAAAGGTAACTGCGGGTTGCCCCAGCAACGGCAGGCGGAGGTTATTTCCGAGCGCTGATGGAAATCAATGTCATGTGCCAGGCTCCTCCATCCTCGGGAAAATTAGAAAATAGAGGTTTTGGGGGGTGGGTGCAGGGTAGAGGAAGATTAACAGAGGAGGAGAGGGGAGTGGAAGAGAGGGGAGGGGGAGGAGGTAGAGAAGCCAAGAAGGACAAAGCAAAATCGTTCAGATAGAGGGAGAAAGAAAGAGGGAGATCAGGTTCCTCCGTCTAAACATTATGGGCTTCTGACTCTTCGTTGCTTTCTTTTTTCTTTTCAATTGCTTGCTGTACGTTTCGCCCTTTCTGTCGTGGCGTTTTCCATTTTCTGCCATAGCCTTATATGTGTCTCGTGCATTAGAGAAAAGCCCGCTCCTCTGCTCTTAGGTTGGCCAATCAAAAAGAAAATGAACCTATCAGGCCGCCGTGAGGCGAGTTAGAAGATATCCGCTCACCAAGTAATATTGCCGTGAGTAGTACTGGGCCACCAACAGCAATGCAATGCATAACGGCCTGCCAACCCAACCCAGGACACACCACAGGGCAGAAACGTGGTCAGGGAATGGTTTCCCATAACAACTCACAAAACCCGGTGAGGCTGGGTCATGTTTTCACACAATGTTGTGTGAGTGTGTATGTGGATGATATTGTAAAATATTGTACGTCCACTTAAATGGCCTCTCCTATTCAGTCATTTGACAATTTAGAGCCCATAATAACACATCTAACAGAACTTATCTAGGATCAGGTCTTGGCTGATCTTATTTGCAAACTGTTCCCAGATCCTTCCTCTGAATTTTGGAATATGGGCCCAAGGCTACAGTGTATTTCAGAGGAGAAACATTTTTAGATTTGGGTATCATAGCTCTGGGAATTTGTGTTTTACATTTTTTATTTAATGTGAGTATGTGAAAGAGGTGATAGAGCGTGTGACTGAAAGCTACAGTAGAGCGTGGGAGCTGATAGCATTCTTAAAATAGCACTATTGTCACTAGTGAATGATCAATCTCACTGTAAAGCCGGGAGAAGTCGGAAAGCTGCAGCAATGTTCATACAGCCAGACATACTTCAATAAAACCCCATCACTATCTCAACAAGGTCATTGTTGCTTGAATGTATTTCCATCATAATCTTTGACTGAATACGAGAAGGTTATGGTCGGGGTCAGTTCCATTTCAGTTCTCTTGTCGCCAGAGGTGAATGGAACTTCCAATTCCAACACAGAAAAATCTGTGTAGATAAATTGCACTCCGATTTTCAATTAATCTCTTGACTGAACTGAACGGAAATGGAATTGACCCCGAACCCCAGTCATGCCAGGCCCAACCTATCCATCCCTTCATGGTCGTATAGTATGTTACTGTACATTAGCGTACCTGTACACATACACACACACACAGAAGCACAGTGTCCATCACACAGTCATCACAGTCAGTGGAATACATGGCCCATGTCAGGCCGGGCCTGGCGTCTCATTTGCATATTTAAAACTGCGTTCACACTCCAATTGGCACATTTGCCACCCACCACTTATCCCATTACTGGCTGTGCCTCGCCACTGATCTGTTTGCTGTGTCGCCACTCTTTTAGGCCGAGCTTTTTTCCCACAGTGTGTGCATGTGACGAGAATGCAATGTGAATGCAATGCATGCATATTAAATGCACACGCATGCATACATACAGAAATGCACGCATAAGCATATATCACTGATGGACAACATTGTGTCAATTATCTACATTTATATTCTTTACAATTAAATGTATGCTCTTGGCTTTAGAGGGTCGGGATGGTGACGCAATAAATTCATATGAAATGCATGCGAAAATAATTTTTGGGGGCCACAAGGCTTTGTAGGTTGTGTAGAAGATCAACACAACTCCAGGTGCCTGTCTGCTGAACACCCCCCTCCTCCCAGTTGTCCCTGACCTTGTCCATCTGGTCATGCTTCTGACCTGGATTAGGTTTAATAGACTCTAGATACAGCCCTCATGCGTTTGTTAATTATTACAACTTGTGCTCATATAATGTTCACCCGGCACAGCCAGAAGCGGCCTGGTCATCCTGCCGAGCCTGGTTCCTCTATGTTTCTTCCAAAGTTTTATGGAGTATTTCCTAGCCACTATGCATAAACCCTGTTGTTGCTTGCTCCTTGGGGTTTCAGGATGGGTGTTTTGTAAAAGCACTTTGTGACAACTGCTAATGTAAATTGGGCTTTATAAAAAATCATATTGATTGAGAGTATTTGGCGAGCACGGTCATACTGTAGCTAACTTGTTCTGTAGTTAGCAAGTCCACGTCAGTGTCTAAGTTATTGGAGAAAGACAGTGCTAGATCAGTCACTGATCCAACCCGAAATTAAATTAATTACTAACACAAAACAGAAAATAATTAATTGCATATGTATTCACCCAATTTAGTCGATATTTGGTAGCAGCACTTTTGAAGCAATTACAGCCGTTGTCTCTTTGGATAAGTCTCTACCAGCACACATGGATACAGCAATAATTGCCAATTGTTCCTTACAGAATTACCCAGTAATGGAAACCTTTGATGAACAGCAATTTTCCAATGTTTCTACATATTCTAAATTGGCTTTGACTGGACCATTCCAGGACCATTTTGTTTTTAAGCCACTCCAGTGTGGTTCTGACTGTATGTTTGAGGTCATTGTCCAGCTGAATGACGAATCTTTACAAAAGTCCCAGGTCTCCTGCAGACTACAGCAGTTTTCTCTTCCAGGACTTCTCTGTTCCTTGCTTTTCTCTATCTTCACATGCTTTCCAGGCCCTGATTCAGAGAAGAATCCCCACTGCATGATGCTGCCACCACCATGCTTCAAGGTTATGGATGATGTTCTCAGGATGATGTGCAGTGTTAGGCTTTTACCAAACATCATCAAGCGCTTAGAACTGAGGCAAAAAAAAGAATTTTCAGATCCTAGAATCTTCTTCCACTTGTTTTCTTGTCAACAATGGCTTTCATTTTCCACTCTCATGAAGGCCACTTGGGTGAAGCACACAGGTTATTGTTGAAATACACACTATGTATCCCAGCTCAGTTGTGGGAGACTAAATCCTTTGGAGTTGTTGTAGGCCTGTAGGTGGCCTCTCTGACTTGTGCTTTTCTCCCCCGGAAACTCAATTTTTGAAGACAGCCTTTTCTGGACATATTCACAGATGTACCATTTTCTCTCCATGTCTTTACTGTGCCCCTGGGGATATTCATTGCCTTGGAAAGTTTCTTATATACTATGCATGGTAGGGTTTTTGAAAAACTGTCTTCCTTGGTCTCCATGAGGTAGTTTTGGTTAAGAATTGTACTAACCAACCATGGGACCTCCCAGACACTGGTGTATTTTACCTGAAGTTATACAAAACACTTATTACGAGATTTCTAAAGACAATTGTTGAAAATGGAGTTAATACTTATGCAATCAATAATTTTCTGTTTTATATTTGTATTCAATTTAGACTATTTAAAATAATAAATCTTCTCCCTTCATCCATCTCCTACCACTCATCCTCTAACCATCTCATCCTTTCCTCCTGCTGTCCTCCTCTTCTACCTCTTCTCTCTTTTCCCTCACCTACTTTCATCCTTTAAGCCTCTCCTCACTCCTCTCCTCACACTACCTCTCGTTTGGAAGTGAACAATACTGAATGAGACTGATAGATACGGGTGTTTGGTAACACTTCAGGTGAACAGGCCATCCGTCGAGGCTCCATAGTAAAAACTACAGACTCAGTAGCATTTCAAATTACTACTGTATCCAGCAACCCACCCCGCCCTAAACCATTACACAAACCCTTTATTTTAAACCAGACCACTAACTATTTGTGTTATGGTGAACCGCTTTGAGCATATATTTCCTTTATACTGGATCATTTTGGGCCTTCTTTACATTGGGCTAAGCTGAATTTGACAGCATATGACCACTCTTTCTGTCCAATGAGGTCAGGTTTTAGCTAAATTTCGTTAGCCCACAGCTGCTGGGTTATTACAGCTCTGCTGTAAATATTGAATGTACATTTTTCTGGTCAGGTTGGTTGCCTTCAGCAGGAGACATCTGTCACTGCAACACACCAGATTTTTAAACAGATAGAACTAGACATGGAAGAACATAATTAAGATTGTATAATGCATTCCCCGATGTTCAGTGTTTATGGTAACCAGAAGATGCTGCATTAACATCTCTCTGTCAATATCTCTATGCCTCACTTGCTGTGGTTCTCTAATTGTCACACTCTATTTCTGTCACTCTACCTTTCTCTCTCTTTATTTCCTTTCCTAGAGCAATGTAAAAGAGATTGTGCAGAGGATAATATGAGTCTGTGGTATTTAATTATCTATAAATACATATCTTGTAGTGAAAAACATTGTGTTGTAACAGACAACAGTAATTACATATCTTACCTTTCCCCACCTACAAAACAGAGGCCTGCCCTGTTTACTGCCAAGCAATAGAAAATAAACTCTACACCACCTTTCTAAGCATGTGATTTTTTCCCCGTTCTGCTTGTTCTATTTTCGTTGTTGTGATTCCAACATCTCCCTAATGGCTTGGAATGCCTAGCAGGGTGTCAATGTGAGGTAGCCTCACTCACCTTATTTGGCAATGTTTCTCAGTTTACTGTTCACTGAGAGAAATGTGCCTATCTGTAAGACACGTTCAGAATCCGACGGCGCACGTCAAATGTATTATCCCCAGGTGGCACATCCTTATCCAGCTTAGGAGATAAAAAGCTCTCTGAAGGGAGCCTGTTTAGGTTAATTACCTGTTACGCGTGCATATACAAACTGTGGGTCACACCTTTGAAGAACAGAAGAATAGAGAAAGAGACTGAGCAGAATAAGAGAGGTATGTCAAATACATGTTGAGCATCACATGTTTCAATAATTTAATATAAATGGAGCTAGAGAGATAGAGAAAGGCAGATATGACCAAAGGGAGGGAGAGGAGGAGTAGGTCTTGGGCCATGTCTATACTCCACATGTTTTATCCGGACGCAACATGGTCTCAGGTGAATACGTAACATATTATACGTAAATAATAAGCAGTCAAAGATTTAAGTGAAATAACATACCTATGTCCCCTGACACCATCTGTTTACACGTCACAATCAGATAACTTGTGTGTCTTAATTGCCTAAAATCTGATCGTCGGAATGTGGACGAAATCCGGAAAAATACTGTGTGTCAAAGTTGAGTATAATCACAGCTTTTTGAGAGAGATAGACAGAGTGAGGGTGGGAGAGAAAAAGAGGCAGTTGAGGGACTCGGACGAGGTCAGTTTGAAGACGTGGTTTGTGTGTGACCGAGCTGGCCGCTAACGGTCTAGGCAACCAGACTCTCAGTCTTCACACCATCTGCTCCTAGTGTTCTGTTTACACTAGCATGTACCTATTAGTGTCTACATGGGCCTTTTTATGCGTTGACAAGCCTGGTCTCACGAGGGCAGATGGTAGCACGTGTGCCAGCGAGGTCTGGTAAAAGTGAAAATATTAGGTAGACGAAAGGTGACACGAAATCGATAATGTGTGCGCGTTTGCATGGGCCTGTATTTAAGGTTGCACACTTGCATGTGTGGTCCAGACGTGTGAGAGTGAGAGAAAGAGAGACAGATGGAGAAAATAAACAAATCAATTGGGGGTTAGAGCGGTCTCTCCGCTCTGACAGACTGCATGGCCACGCTCAGCCAGTCCATTGCTGTCATTCCTTACATCTTTTGACATTTTCAATTATGTCTTTCACACATGGCTGGCCGACGCTTGTTTTCTTCTCTCCTCCCCATCAAACTCCTCCGCTCTCCCTTCTGCATCTCCATTCCATTTCCTTTTTAACACTGCACGCGTGCGTGTGTGTGCGTGTGTGTGTGTGTGTGTGTGTGTGTGTGTGTGTGCGCCAGCCCTTTCAATATGCGGGGGTCAGTTGGCCCGGGGATCCCATTACTCCATTGCCCTGAGGCAGAGCAAGCATGAGATGGTGAGGGGGGAGAGGGAGGAGTAGAAAAGGAGGTGCTGAGATGTCAAGGGCTCTGTTCAATTTATATGATCTATATAGACAGTATACATGTATTTATGAACCAAGTGGTATGACCCTTGGATGTTGATTGGCAGAAGGCCATGGTACAGTGAAATCCAAAAGTATTTGGACAGGACACCTTTTGTCTGCATTTAATTCAGCGCTTTATATATGAAATTGTGCAGAGACTGTAGGTTTAATGTGCAAACGCTTTAAAGTGTCTTCAGACACATTTTTAAAAGACCACGTGAGGACCAAAGAAAGGACCAACTGGCCTTCACGAGGCAAGATAAGGAACAAACCTGGAACAGGCTCACTGTCTACCTAGATGTGTGTTCATTGCTGTAAATGCTGACAGTAGCACCAAGATGAATTTTCATGTACAGGAGCATCCGTAAAACCAAATGTCTCCAACCCCATTGGACGGTGTGTAATCATGCAGCAGGACCATGGTCCCAAACACAACGCCTTGGCTATGAAATGACGTTCCCTGGACAGAAAATGGAAAGGGTTCACTCACCAAGTCAATCACATGATCTGAATATGATTGAGAATCAACTTCTACGTATAGTACTTAAAGCCCTGAAACCAACAAGTACTGAAGATCGCTGCTGTACAGGCCCGGCAGAGCAACACCAGGGAAGATACTAGCGTCTGGTGAACCCTCACAGATTTCAGACGGCGCTTTCAAACCAAGGACGGGGGACCCATTACAAACTTGACTACTTCACGGTACACAAAGCTAATCTACCCAAACTCTTTTGGTACCTAAAAATGGGGTGCTTTTTTATAGTTCACCTAAGGGTTTGTGCTATATGGCCAATACACCAAGACCAAGTGCTGTAACCTGACAGGGCTTAGGAGCAGCCCTTAGTCATGGTATATTGGCCTTACTGCTTAAATATACAGTATACAGCATATATCCTAAGCGGAAGAGCAGTCGACGGCTGATACATAGTCTTCCTCTAGAGCACCTTCTGTTGAACTGCCTTATGTCATGTAATGTTGCCTCATGTCACATTCATTTGCATTATGTCCACTGACTAGACGACAGTTCAATGGTTCCTAAAGAAATAGAATTACAGGGATCGGAATTAACAGTTTCCTTGACAGTGATAGGTTGACTGTGGGCTAGACAGATAAGAATAATTGAAGGGCATTACAAGATTTGATGGGACGAGTTGGGTGTGCTCGTTGTACATGTGCCTTAAGTGGCAGATTTACCAGACCAACCCAGAGGCATTCTGGCTTTTTTGGGGGTTTCATTATGGCAAGGGCTGATTTGACATCGTAACCTGCTTCAGGCGGAATCCCCTCTCCGGCAGAATGACGTAACAGCACCTTATCATATTCTAATGACCTTGGCATATACGCTATAATGGTGCCATATTGTTTTCTAATGACTTCAGCGTGACCGCCAAAGCGGGGTGATTCCCTTTCACCCTCTCTATCACCTCAACCTATGCCTTAGAGACACATTGCCTGAAGCCAATCCTTCGACTTTCACATACACCGCACCTCCTCTCATAGTCACGGCCCAGTTAGTCCGGACTCGACGCCGTGCTGAGGCAGAAAAGTGCTGAGCCCAGCGATCCGGTCTGGTTTCACTGGGCTAGGCCAACAGGCTAAGTCCACCAATGATACGCCAAGACAATCATAGTCCAGGTTAGAGATTAAAACTAGGTTCTGGTCAATGGGTGCTTTGCTTTGGCAGGCCGGTTGGCGTTGTACTTACCAGCCAGTGTGTTTTCTTGGGTGCCAAAGAGAACCGGTGCCCGGGTCTCTTGGCATTCAATTAGAGACGGTTTGAATTAACCCCCGGGTTCAGCACACTCTCTGTACCAGCGGCCAGTTCAGTAGGTTAATAAGGTGGTGGATAGTTGCTTGTTTGGTTAATGACAGGAGCGGTTTGCCCTTGTCCCCTCCCCGCTGACTTCAGACCCTCTTCAGGATTAATTCTCTACCGAGAGAGAGGGAGGCGTGGACGTGTAGTCCCGGCGACCCACTGGGCCGACGTTGACGAACAAGACAAAGGGGGAGTCGTCAAGGAAGGCTGATTAACGAGCCGCTAATTTAATCAGTGGTTCCCATCTCGCTGGGCCACTCCACGCGTCTCCTCAGCAGCTTATTATTTTTAACAGGTCTGTGATCTCCCGTCCATTCTTTCAATTTCCCCCCTCTGTCCTCCTTCTCAGGGCCGTTATCAGTGTCCAAACCGTAGACTGAATAATGGAGACATAAGACCCATGGAAGCCTCCTGGGTTCCTTTCTACATGGCTTTCCCCCTTCCTTCTTCTATGCTTCCTTCTTGTCTCTCGCTATCCTCTCGCCGTCGTTTTTTCTTGCTCGCTTTTTGTTTCTGCCTCTGTCACTAGCTCTTTCAATCTTCTTGCCCACCTCATTTCTCTCTGCCTGTCTTGCTCTTTCATTCCCTCTCTCCCGAGGGACCATGCTCTCTCCACTGCCATCAGGAAATTACACCATAGCCAATTACAGTGATGAGAGTTTAAAGACGGGTAAAGATACTTATCTTACACTGACAGATTCCTTCGTTTCCTTACGCCTACGTTATTAGGAAGTTACAAGGAGGATTTATGTTTGGGTTGGCAACAGGACGGCAGTGCATTGTGTTTGTATCAAGCCGTGTAGCTATCGGTATGAAGATGTTGAATGTTCATCAAGCTATCTTTGCTCTCAACACGTCTGACTCATATATAGAGCTGCGCCTCGTATGGGCAAAACCTCGGTGTGCACCCACACATGTGGGGATTAAAAAAATATCTAAATGCACTGAAGGGAAAGGTGATTCATGTCCTAAGAATTAGACATGACGGGGGAGAACCAGTGAGAACAGCGAACCTGAAACCTTTTAAATTCCCAGTGAGTTTACTAAAAGCCTGTCCATTACGTTAGCTAGCATAACGTCTGTGTGCGTGAGTGTGTGTACTGTAAAGGTAAAACTCCTTCCTGTGCTCATCACGTGTCAGTCTTGCATGCCTGAAAGCCCTTTCACGGATTGATACATTGCCTCTTGAACGTTTTAACGCACTCAACGGCGGTTGGGCCGGCAGCAGTGAGGACGGTTCAGGCAATTTTTTATCTCCTCACAAGACAGGGAAGAGGAGATTGAGAGGACCTCCTTTCCCCTAAGATGTAAAGCATTCGATGGGCAGGTTTTCTATTTTGTTTTACACAAACAATGCATGTGTGTATGTGTGTGCGCGTGCATGCGTGCGCGCATGTGTCAGTACTCCTGCTTCCTTTCCTATGAGAGGTATTGCTTCCCTCATTGCTGTTGAAAACCCCCATCAGTGCCAGGCTAGGCTGATTTATGTGTCTGATTCCTCCACCTCCAGCTCTTCCATTAGCTTTTACAATATTCCCATTGTTCGGATTCCACGTTATCGCCCACACCCAGACCCGTCAAACCATGTGCCCAGGCCCGGACGAGAGGCGGTCAAACAGTGACACGTGCGTGGGGCGGGGGGTGGTAGATGATGTCTGAAAAAACCTGGGTTTTATTATCACAGAACGAGCGTTTGTGTGATGTCTCATAAGGGGCTGACTGTATATCCCTATAGGAGAGAGGGAGGTGGGGGGGATGTCCATCTAGACGTGTCTGGACTTTATTGCCTTCAAAAAGGTTTTGGAGGGGAGATGTTCTGTATGCATTTTGTTCTCTCTCAAGGTGCTGGGGTTGAGCGTATGGAGATCGGCTGGAAAGCCGTCTGTGTGTGTTGATGGGCTTTTGCTGTGGAAGGTCAACATGGAGTATGTGTGGAATGAGAAAGAGACTGGTGGATTTTAACTAAATTTGGTTCTTTTTCGTCTGGCTGTGTCAGTAAAATATAAATGCCAGTGACTAAAAGGTTGATAGAAAACATATATTCTTAATACAGAATTTGGTTTCTGTTGTAGTCCATGGTATGTCTGCCTTTCATGAGGAGTTTAAAGGAATCATCAGCTGTGGATTGTCAATGAGGCCATACCTGGATAACCCCAGCAAGAAGACCATTACCTCTTGTAATATAATGGTACCTTTTAGCTAATAATTCAGTTATTGCAAAAATATTTTATCTTTATTCTCTCTTTTAACTTACACTTTTAAGAAGAGGAAGAATGAGTAGGGCGAGAGCATGGGAGATATGTAGCAAGAATATCACCGCCTGCCTCTTTCAACTCTCTTTGCGGAGGGTAAAAAGGGAGCAGAGAAGTTTTAATATCTTTAAATCAGCCGCTCCATATTGAAAGTGTCACCTAATTGAAAATGATTTAGGACAGTCGGTGCCTTAGCAATTTTATATAAATTCAGTCCGCGACACCCCTGCGAAAGTCTCTGTATTCTTACTTTAGGACTAATTTGCATGGGGCCTTGGAGAGTATAAACCATGCAAATGATATGTCGTTGACACGCTTTGCAAGGTAATTTTTCCAACCGGCATTTGCCATCCCTCATTCTCTCCATCCATCCATCCCTCTGTCACTCTCTTCAAACCCCCACCCCCGGCCTCAGGAGAAATGCATTGCATTCCGCCTTTGCTGCCTTTGTCCAGAAAGTCATTTCTCTTCTTGTTGCTGCCTCTCTTGATCTGTATTTTATGGCTTTCCAATCCATATTGGTTAGGAGGGAAAAGCAGAAGGCGCACAATGTCATGCCATGAATACCAAATGAATACCAGGCATTTTCCTGCCCTAGTATACAGACTGACATTCAGGGAAGTTTGATCATTGGATATGGTCAGTTTACCACAATGCACCAAAGTATTCTTTTCTCATATTTTCTGACTGGGTCACTGTCAAAAAAGAATTTGACCCAAGTCATTTCACTAATAAAATTATTTTAAACAACTTAAATTCCGGCCTCTACTTTTTCATTTAATTCAAATGATTATGGTTTTATCAGTAATCAGTTATGGATTTTTCCAATTTTCACAGCAAAAGCCAAAGTAATACAAAATGTATTACGATTTTGATTTAAACATTGCTCCCCTAATGTAAATGCCTTGTTTAGACATAAGACCAAAACTACAAATGTAAAACAGATTTTTCTAAAACAGATTTTCACCAATGTCAGCTATTAGGCTTTTGTTTTGTTTTGATAATGAGATGGCCAGGTCTGGTAAAGGGGGTGTTAAAAATACACACTGAGTGAATACATTTATTGAACTAGATTTTACATAAGGATTGAATAAAAAATGGGTGAATACAACAGAATCTTTGAAATATCCACAGAGATTTGACATAATAAATGTTTATATTCATCTTCTTCATCTTCATCCGCTTATCCTGTAATGCGGAGGTGGCAAACCAATTCCATGGAGGGCCAAGTGCTTGCAGGTTTTTGCTCTCACCTTGTACTTGATTGATTAATTAGGTCACTAATTGGTTAGTTTCTACCCTCACCTGGTTGTTTTGGTCTGAACTGGGAACCAATTTAAAGGAAAAATCTAAAACCTGCAGACACTCGGCCCTCCGTGGAACCAGGGGACCCCAAACTATATTATCATATCTTATAATTTATGGATAAAGTTTTTCTAAAGTCAAATTCTATGTAATGACTTTTGAATCCCACTTAGTTGGGACATATGTGGGGCATTGCAGTTGCATTCTGTGCGTTTCAATATCTCAACATTTTAGGCCAAAGAAAATGTACAGACTATCCAAATGGTAATCAAACATAATTGTCAATTAAGGGCGTAAAACTTATTTTAACAAAAGACAACAGAATCATATCAGAAAGAATGTCACAATTTCATAATTCAAAATCTTGCATTTCAGTGTGAAACATTTCTAGAAAATTGAAGTACTTGTTTGGTGAAAATGATTTTGTGTGCCAATTGAAAATGTGCCAATTGGAAAAAAATATCTATTAGTGATGAAGAAATATGTTTGTCTTTCTGACATTATTTCTTTCTTTCCTGACATTGCCAACTAGATTTCCATGGTTCATATTGGTAAAAATGATTGACAAACATAACAAGTGCAGTCTACTATAAATGTCTATATCTTTGAATAGCCTAGTCTGTGGGCATTGCCTAGTCTGTGCCTAAATGATAAGCTTGACAGTAACATTGTGGTCTATTATCGAACCAAGAAAGTGTCTAGCTGCTTCAGTTGCCCATGGTTTATTTATTCTTTATGAAGTGTGCTAGAATCCATAACGGAAAAGAATAACAGTTTTGCTCAAGACTGAGGAGGCCTTGTTTCCAGTCAACTTATTCTATTCGCACTGTCTGTCCTATTTGAGGCCAATACACAAAGATACTTTCGTCACTACGCCTCCAACTTCAGATGGCTAAATGCACTGGGAGATGAAATGTGTATCTTTGGTCTCTCTAGAGATTTAGTTGGCCTTGGAAGAGGAGGAAATATCTGAAAGCATCATAAATGAAGAAAAAGTAGCAACCATGGCTATTAGACTGTCTTGTGTGTGTGTGTGTGTTTGTGTGGTGTTCTTGTGTTGCTTTTTACTGTCTTCTGCTCAGTGGAATGTAAAAACAGGAGCTAAGCTCTGAGGGCCGACAGCACATGGTCCATCTTTATGGCTCAAATAAAATTGTTATGGTTTGAAAATCCTCTATTTAGAGGGAGAGATGCTGGGGATTAATTTTTCAGAGATAAATTGTTAGAAAGCAACAATCAATACCAGTATATTGGTGATATATTTCCACGATTATTGACGCCTAATGCTGTTAATATCATCCAAAGTATGAATGGAAAGTGGCAGGACAGAATATCGATTCAGCCTGTTTGGTCCCTCCTTGTTGTTGAAATGGGGCCCCAGTTGCACAAAAATGTATGTCCTCTCTACAAATCTATTTCTATATTTTTGGTTAACATCAATTTGTTAAAAAATGAGTATTTTTGTTAAAAACCAGTCAGTGGAGCTCTGTTTGGTTTGATGATATTCTGGGGTCTCCGTCATGCTGATAAGCTGCGTGTGTGGCCCTCAGACCACAGGCTGACCAATGGCCACTGCATAGTCAACACAGAAGAGTTTGAAATTTCCATATTGTTGTTTTTGTGATAAAATGGCCAGGGTTTTCTCCCACACAAAAGCACACTGCGCAAATTTCAGATATGCCGGCAGCGTGCAGTACCATGGATAAGCTGGAGGGGCAGTATTAGGGAGTTTGTTACAAAATACAAACACTGTTGTATTGGCAGTGAAGACTGTTACCAAATACGATTTCTCAGATAAATAACAAAATATTTTTCCATTTGAATTATGATGTCTCTAGAGCTCAGGCTATACCTCCTCTAATGGATAAATACTAGAAGGGGGACACCCAAGGTGGGTGTAGCCGCTCTGTGGGTACCTGCTCCACGGGTACCTCCGCTGAGCGCCTGGCGATGTACCCATCAGCTTCGGGATGACCTTTAAATTACTTTAATCCTATCAACTGTGATGATATTTGTGGATTCGGACGATGTATGTGTAATGCTCGGGTGTGCTTTCCAACGCAATAACGTACGTGTGCATTGAACGGGCCAGCCGCTTCGATGACCCTGTGCTGCAGCGCTCTCGAGTGTTGCCCAGGGAGCTGTGGTGTTCCACGGTGGCAGTCTCATTTGTCTTCCAGTGCAGCACAAACAATGACTCTCCAGGGGCCTCCTCTCAGGGCTAATTCACGCACAGGGCTGATGGAGCCATGCTCACAGAGTCTCAATTACACCCAGGCGCACAGAGACGCAAACACGCACACACACACATACACGACCACACAGCGTAATCGCACCCTTCGAGGGGATTGTGTTTGTTACAGTCAGCGACTGTGCGTTGGATGGTTGCGCCTTGTGAACATAGAATGCTAGCACTCAGCAAATTATAGAATCGCTAGGCCCCCTAGCGGTTTAAGTCTCATACACATCAACCCAGCCAAAAGCTATCTCACTGTAACAGTGGGAAACGGTCCCGTTAACATGTGCAGGTGTCGTGTGCGCCTGTGTGAATGACATCAATGTCCTGCATCTGCAATCCGTGCATATCGTCATACATCAATTAATTTCTTTATTTTATTTTTTTTTCTCAATAGAATTGACAGAAGGGTGTTGTTCAACAAAATGACTTATCGGAACAATCCTCCATCAGCCATGTCTTGGCAACTACAAATAGACAAAAAGACAATATTATATATTGCATAATTTCCGTTTAAGTTTTCTATCTCAGATCATATCTTTTGGATATCACGGCATTCCCAGAAGGCATGAATTATTGAGTCATTTTGTGATTTACGCTTAACACAGGATTCTGAAATTATTGAATTTGTATAATTTGTCTCTTGTGTACCATATTCTGTGCATTCATTTTTAATGAATTTTGCCTTTTTCTGTGTAATTCAATCAGTTAATCTGACACAACAATCTTCCAACTGCAGTTAATAAGACTTTTTGTACTTTTTCTTTTTTCTTCAATTTTTTTAACACTTATTATACCAGGTAGTATTGTATGTAAGCCTGAGAACACATTTGACCTGGGACTAATTGAAATGACCTGCCTTTCTCCCTGTCCACTCCTGCTGAACTTATTATTCTCCCTTAATTACTCAAATATAATTTTTTTCAAATTGTTTTCTCCATGTTATTCGCATCTCATAAATTCTGTACTTTTAGAATATGTAGTTACTGGAATATTACTGCATCGTAACTTGTCCTATGTCCAATGCAATGGGATGCATGAGTGCCTTGTACTGCCGATTCTGAAAAGCCAGACAGACATGGTAAAAAAGACACCAGTCTCAACCACGCTTTTTGTGTGTGTATGTGTGCGCACAAGTGTGCATTTGCTTGTGTGTGTGTGTTTGTGCGTGTATATGATTTAGAGAGCTCTCTCTATCTTGAGCCTCCACCCTCCAGAGCCATTAGTCAACTATCAGGAGAATAACTGGTAGAAACAAGTGGATTAGGACTTAGAACTAGGACAGACAATACCCTCTGATGGATGACAGCCTTCACATCCAAGCCGCTGGCGTTTTTTGTCTTTTCTGTATGTCTTTCATCGCGGTGAAGCAAAGTGCTATGTGTGTCTATGTTTGTGTATGTTTGTCAGACTGTGTGTGTGAAGCTAAATGTGAAGGAGTGAGGTAGTGTAGAACTTACATTTCAAATTACTGTAATAACATTTGTAGTCTTTTGATGATGTAGTAGTGGATGCAGACTCCTAGCCTGAAACAGAAAAGAACAGTCTAAGAAATGACAATACAGTGTTATTTTTTTTTAAAGACACACATGCACACAATGTCATATGAGCCTAGTGGCCATGTTCCCAAAAAGAAGTTTAAGTAAAGCATCAGCACTTACAATAAAAATTAAGTTATGTATGTATCATTTCAATATCATAATTCTGATTACGATTCCGAATCTGCTTATCGAAACCGTTTTTTATTGAATCTTGTTTCTGATTCCAGTATTTTTGGGAGAGGAGTAGGAAAGAAGGAAAAGGTGCCTTACTTTTATTCTTTGCACATTTAGGCTATAATCCGTCAACTGTCAATGGTGACAGGATTCAGGAAGGTTTCTTTATCCTTTAATTTATTTAAAAAAAATTGAATATGGAATGATCAACAAAAACAGTTACAAACAAACTATTTAAATAAATAACAGACAAATATAACCTAAACCAAGGCGACACAACCGTAAAAAACAGATGTAACCCCTTTACCACACATTTTCCCCTTTCTCCTTGCTCATCTTCCCCTCATGGCTAAAGTGAAAGGAGTTTCTGTACTTGATGGGTGCCAATGGGGTTTAACCGGAGGTGTAGTGATGCTCTCTGAACTTGTATCTAAGAAAAATATATGATACATGTTATAGTAAATTAGCTAGCTTGGTGTCCATGTCCAAATTATAGTGTGATGTAAACCAGAAGTATTGTTGAAGTATTTAGTTGTTCATCTTTTCCCATAAATTGAGCAGTATGCGTGCGCGCTGCAGGAATACTTGACAACGTTCCAACACAATTGTCTTCACACTTGCATGACTACAGGACTCCGGGAGATCACAGCAGATGTTTTTTTGTTGGATAAATAATTTTTTAGGGGCAATGCTGAATGCTATTCCATTTAAAAAAGACAGCTGGTATACGATGGTGAAACTGATGTCATCGCATCACGCTCCTTACAGATAAGTTTGCTACGATGCTAGTCCACCTAACCCATAGAAAGCGTAAAACCATTCATCCTCGGCTTTGCAACACCTCGTTGGCAACGACGTTTTAATTATACCAAATATATGAATTGGATAGACTAGTGCAACATTTTGAGCTATCTTTGGAGTGAATTTAAGGTATGTTATAGATGAGACGACGAGGATGGCAGATGGGCACTTGAGCTGTGGACATTGAGTTTGAATCCAGACACAAATAGACACAAATGTTTGAACTCGCATTCAATATTTCAAAATTGAACTTGCAGTCAGTACAATTTGAAGAGTAATTGCCCTTGCGCGAAGACTTGTTCATTTGCATTTTTTATTAGGTTATGTCTCATTCTCTTCATCTACAATTTAAATTTAATGTTAAAGCTGCTTTATATTAAATTGACACAGGGCATGTCCCCCCTAGCAAAATATGTCTCCCGATGTCAGAAGAGGTTCTGTGCCCCTACACACACAACACTAGAATAGACATATCTAGGTGTCTTTGGTTCCATCAACATATTCACTTGAGAGTACAATGGAGCTCCAAGAAAGAGAACTTCAACTGCTTGTTTAGTCAATAGAGCCCTTTTAGAAGCCATTAAAGAGGATAAAAAGGCTGTCCTTTTCACTGGCGACACCAGTGTCAATGCACAGTGTGATTCAAAGGCGCTTCAAAGCCATTCAAGACCTGGTGGCACCAGAGCCTAGCTCTTTGATTAAAACTGAGAGGGAGCTGTGGCACTCCACTGTTAAGTGAATATGGAAATGAACTCCCTGGATTTCTCATTTGCACCCGCTGCCGTCGCACACTGCATTCCAAACATGGAGTGTGTGTGTGTGTGTGTGTGTGTGTGTGTGTGTGTGTGTGTGTGTGTGTGTGCGCGCCAGTCTTCCCCTCTGCCCCCCGCAGCATGCCAAGCCCTGCTCCCTTTGTTGTGTGTCTTGCAAATTATTACCAGGAGGAAGACGGTCGTCAGGTTGGTTGGTATATCTTGGGGTACGAGGGCGCCCCTGTTTGCCCGGTG
>JACXGJ010005446.1:0-39114 GCA_016801105.1 Esox niger
CAGGACGTGACAGGAGAACAGTCCTTCATTGCACAGAAATCACAGCCCCCTCTTTGACAAAAGCACAGTTATAGTGTACTGGGTAATAATATTGTCATCATGAAACATTTGTTTAGTTTTGACTTCCCACTCCATTTTGACATGTGTCACAACCTCTATTCCAATACATGGCAAAGTCAAAAAATTTACTGGGAAGTTACTCCCTAGTCCTCTCCCTTCAACTGGCACATTGTGCTTTTTTGTTCTTGTCTGTTGACGTATTGACCCAAAGGCCTTTCTGCCTCGGTGTTGATGTTTCAAATATTTGAACAGAAACTCAGTCTCTTCTGCTGTAGTGAGCCACTCTGTGCCTCAGATCTGTTGCTGTTCTGTCTCACCATTGATGTGTTCCAGACATATAGTAACAAGGTCAGGCCTTCCATCATCTCCCCCATTGAAACATTCATGAATCAGGCTCTGGAACTCAAAGTGCTGAAGGGAAAATGTTACAGGATATTTCACTGCACATCATTGTTCCTAAATGGTCTTTATGCATTGAGTTAGAGGTTCACAACACCATTCTTATAAGAGAAGAAAGACAAAACACTACATCAGTTTACCTATTTTCCTGGTCCCTAACATCTGGGTGACTGCCATTCTAAAAAAAATATTTAACTGGTAGAGACCATTACATTTCTTACATTACACAATAACAATATTAAAACCACTATCAATTTAGATTAATAATAACAATATGAATTATCAGTGCCTAAATAAAAACATTCCTTTTTGTCCATATTTCCACTCATGTAAATGTTTTGTGGAGAATAGGTTCCAAATCAAAAATCTGTAAAAACAGTTTTCTTGGTGCTATTGGGCTATCATTTTACAGAGCGCTGCTTTACATAATCCTCAAAATGTGCAAAAAACAAATTTGCAGGAGGTATAATAGCAATGAACAAATAACTAATTTCATCAGGTTTTGCAACAAAATTGCTAGGATCCAAACATAAAACTGATATAAAAAGTGTGTTAAAAATGTAAATACAAATCCTCTCCTGTGATTCCCACATTTCCAGTCAAGTGGCTCCAAGCTGTTACAGTCATGGATGTAGGAGCCTCTTTGTTCTGCATGCCTCACTCCATTCCTCCAACCTCTCCCTGACTGTGTAGCTGGAACTGTCAGTGTCCAATATTCTTATTTTGAACCGAAGGCAGTTTCACAGGTCCCTGGCTTGGTTTGGCCTTGGAATGATCTGGGCCATCTGTGTGAGGTACCCCTTTGTTGTACAAGGTGGATCTGGGTTGCAGGATTCAGGATTCCTACTTTGTGAGAAACAAAGCTATCACTATCATCTACTCCTGTCTATTTACCCACTATGTGTATGACTCCCAAGGAGTCTCCTTTCACATAACTCCTGTCTGATTGTAAAGGCAGTACCTTCCCTCACACAATTTCACTTTCACACACACATTCACACTCACATCCTGCTGGTCCCCGTCCGGATCCACAGATGGATGATACCATACAGGTCTTCTATCACTCTTTAACCCTTATAGAGCCAAACTCATCCCATCGTCCTTCGTGGGAAGACATTATCTTATGTCACAAACTTCTGTATGTCCAGCTCTCTTTGAAAAAGCAATACCATAGAGATAAACACACTTAACCCCATCCATGGAGCACACACACATCGGGCGCCTCACAGCCCATTCACACTCTTTTGCGTGCTTCACAGCACTTAGCACACACTCACGGGCACCTCACAGCCTTATGCACACACTTGGGCAATTTGCCAACAACTGTCCGCACTCTATTAATCAACAGACCAACTTCTCCCTTTTTTATTTCATGTATACTAATATACTCGCATACAGTCTGTTGACCACGTCTCTTCTGGTCTGCGGGTAGTCGTCACTCCCCTGATGTGCAGGTAGCCATCATCAATACAGAACTGTCCTTCACACCCAACCACATCCAAACCCTCAGCAGCCCTTTATCGTGCTGGGTTGGTACCCACGGTGCCCTGCAATCCCTGTCCATTGTGACCTTGCCAAGGCGGATTCTGGGACTTCCTGACGAAAGCAGACCCTCTAGGTGACCAAACCTAAGGCGGTATTCGACAGCAGTGACTCCAATTATGATGCCCTGATCCAGATCTGGGAGGAGAGCCCCCAGAACACCATCCGCTGTTTCATCAGGAGCATTCCCAGATGTTGTCGGGAGTGTATTCAGGCACATGGGGACCAAACACACTACTGTGTAACATTATGAGTAGCCGTGGTGAAATTCATTCAAGTTGGAACAACCTGTGAATTCAATTGTTTACTTTGATTTTGTGTGAATTAGAATCCAGCCCTAATTGATTGGTGATTTTGGTTACCATTGACCATTGTTTCGTCATTTTGTTCTGGATGATCTACAAAATGTACAGTATGGAATTTAATCTTTAATACATTAATCAGCCATAAGATTATGACCACCTGCCTAATATTCTGTAGGTCCCTCTTTTTTTGCTATAACTGCCCTGACCTGTCGAGGCATAGACTCCACTAGGCCTCTGGTGTGCTGTGGTATCTGGCATCAAGACGTTATCAGCAGATCATTTAAGTCCTGTAAGTTGTGAGGTGGGACCTCCATGGAAGACTTTCACAGATATTCCACAGATTGAGATCAGGGGAATTTGGAGGTCAACACCTTGAACTTGTTGTGTTCCTCAAACATTTTTGCTTTGTGGCAGGGCACATTATCCTGCTGAAAGAGTTCAATGCCATCAGGGAATACCATTGCCATGAAAGGGTGCACATGGTCTGCAACAGTGCTTACGTAGGTGGTACATGTCAAAGTAACATCCACATGAATGGACCCAAGGTTTCCCAGCAGAACATTGCCCAAAGCATCACACTGCCTCCGCCGTCTTGCCTTCTTCCCATAATGCATCCTGTTGCCATGTGTTCTCCAGGTAAGCGATGCACACGCACCCGACCATCCATGTGAAGTGAAAGGAAACGTGATTCATCTGACCAGGCCACCTTCTTCCATTGCTCCGTGGTCCGGTTCTGATGCTCACATGCCCATTGTAGGCGCTTTCAGCAGTGGACAGGGGTCAGCATGGACACCCTGACTGGCCTGCAGCTACACAGCCCCATAAACAACAAACTGGAATGCACAGTTTTCTGACACCTTTCTATTAATACTGGCAATTTGAGATACAGTACCTAATCTGTAGGAACTGACCACACGGGCCAGGCTTTGTTTCCCACATGCCTCAATGAGCCTTTTGTTTCCTATAACTCTGCCCATGGCCCATGATGCCGGTTGACAAATGTTGATAGGTACTGACCCCTGCAGACCAGGAATACTCCACAAGGGCTGCAGTTTTGGAGATGCTCTGACTGGGTCAAATTGTGATGGCATCAAAGTTTCTCAGATCCCTATTTAAATATTTGTTTGACTGTTTTGCAGGCATTGTAAGACTTGGCAGGTCAGCAATGCCTGAGCATTGTGCAAAAACATTAAAAAAAACTACGTAAAGTAGCATTTGTCAGTTATCACAGGTTATAGCAGGAATGCAAACTACACCGTGGTCATTATTTGTTCTCTTTGCCAAATATCATCTATATGCTGATGTTTTTATTTTGTGTTTAGTAGCTAAATAGACAGTAACACTTAAGGTATCTTGAACTTGATCATTTAACTTCCTGTTTGTAGCAGGATGAGGATGAGATGCCTCCAGACTGCAACCCTGCCATCAGCGCCCCAAGCATAGTTAACCCCATTTACGACTCTGTTCCTGCTCCAAGTGAAACTGGCTCTTCAGAGGTCCCTGTAAGTAAACTTGTGATGTCCCTGTAATGCCAAACACTATTTGTTTTAATTGTATCTATGTTGCACCAAATTAAAAGCAAACGTATCTAGTGGTGAATACTCCAGGTAACATTAATTTGTTTTTTAACAGGACAACCACCAGTTGGAGAGTGGCCCATATGACCTGCTCCAGGACAGCTGACTGACTAAACAGTGATCATGGTCCTCAGTCTCTGTCCTCTGCCATTTTTTACACATTAACCAGGGGACACATTTGTTTCTTTAAGACCATTTTTGACTATTTTCTGAAACATTAAGAGTGCTCCTAAAGAAAAAAAACACTCATTATGGAATTCCTCATTGTCTATTCATGTTACCCCTTTCTGTGGCACAAGGAAGAACATTAAGATTGAAGACTATTTGAACAAGTGTCTGCTGTCAGAAGTGTCTGCTTTCAAAAGGTTTCACACACAATTTCAAATTTTTATTACAACTACAGTATGAAAAAGTGATAACCAGCTGCAAGATGCATGTTTCCATCTTTATGAATTCAGATGGTAAAAGACAAACTTTTCAGCAAACATGAAATATTTCCATTCAAACAACCAATATATACCCATTCATCTAAATTCTAACCACATTTAAAAATATTTGAACAAATATGCTCAACTAATTATTTTCCCTGCCATGCTATTATATGGATTCAAGCCTCACAAGCTTCTGCAACACATATGGTCAAATATAAAGAGAATTATACAAATGGATTGGCGGTGAAGTGGATCATTACTATCCTCTAAACCATAGGTTTGTTGGTTTGAACCTCATTTGGATGAAATATCTCCAGATCACAAGGCTTCTTCAAACTGTTTTACAAGAATAAGCTTACGGGGTCATAATGAGGGGAAAGCCCTTTAGAGGGGAAAGAGGAATTGACCCCAGGGAACAATGCCACTTAGGAAGCTGAAAATCAAAACACTTCACTCTGAATATTTGTCATGATAGCATCCAGAAGAACAAGCAACATCTAAGACCTATGAGTTTTAACAGTCTGACAAACTCAAATACAATCAACAGGCTGGAAGTAGCGCAGTTGGTAGAGTATGGGAAGGAGGGGGCGCAAAATGAAAATTTACTCAACTGTAAGTTGCTCTGAATAAGATAATCTGCTAAATTACTTCAATGTAAATAAGTAAATAACATTTACATGTTTACATATCTTCAGAGACTCAGTTCTTTTCCGAAACAGGATTGGAAATTACTTTGTTACTGTTCCAATGGAAATAATAATAATAATTTTGATTATTTCATGTCACGGGCAAATACTATTAATTCCGGTAACCTCAGATGCTAAGGAGTTAACAACCCCCAAGAGAAACCTTCATACAGTGCAAATATTTTTTTTCAAGTAAGGTGCATTTTATTTGAAATTATTTGGGCTAATTATTCCTAGGCATGTGCCAAAACAGTTACCTATGTATCAAATGGTTGTGGAATGTACAGATTTCAAAGGATTAGTGGAAAATGTTAAAATTATGAAAAAAACTGATCAAATGGGGTTTGAAGTAGGGTAGCATGGGGTAAGACTCCCCTAAGATCAATGTGTATTTACTGAAACAACAAGGTTGTGTGATTTTTTTGTATTTTGAAGATGGTTGTGCTAAGAGTAATGGATTAAGGTCAAATAAAAGGCTACAGTTGACAGATTAATTTGTATTTAATGAAATAAATGTTTTTAGGTTTAAGATGCCACACCCCATGGGGTTAGTTATTCCCAGGGTATCTTATGCCAATAGAAGATAATGCCTAAGGATTTTCAAGAATTGAAACCTGTTTTTTACACAACCACATTTTCCTTACATTATACATTGTAATTTCATACAGTTAAACCTATCTTTTAAATATGGCAATGTTTTAAATCCCAGCAGTCCTTAAAATTAGATACTGAAGAAAACATTTTTAACAGTTGGCTGAGAAGGTGTGATGATACAGGGGACATTGGTAGTAGATTAAGTCTAGTGGTAGCCAGATGTATGGATAAAAAGGTGACATGGTGACATGTGATAACATTGTTTTTTTAGTAAGCTCTAAATTGGGGGGGGGGCACTTTACCCCTGGGGCCGTTTTGCCCCATGTTACCCTGCATTAAACCACATGTCTGCATTTGATTGTTTACAGAAAAACAACACTTCACCCAAAAGTAGGACTTTGGATCCATTCCCATCATATGAAAGATGTAGCATAAAATTTGTAACGATTGGACAAGATTTGTTTCGAAGGCATTCTCAAATTTTAGATTAAATCCAAAGATCAAATCCCACAAGAATCAACAGCAATGCCAAAGCTAAAATATATTCTTAAAAAAGCACTGTACTGCATTAAGAGACAAACCCACAGGTTGAACTGAAATCTGTGACATAAGGAGTCATACAAAACAGACGTGCTTGTGTTTGTACAGTAATATTTGTTAATGTATGTGTACAGTATGTGTTTGCGCAAAGGACATAAGAGAATTGATTGAGTACAAGGCTAAATTGGTGATCTCGGTAACAGAGCTGGTTGGTTTGGCAGTCACCATGGAATAACCTGAGATTGACAACACTCCTGCCACGAGCTCTCATGGCAGCAGTCCCGTATCACTTTCTTTTCCTAGAGCTCAAGTCAGCATCCTGTCTTCTCTCCAACAAGTTCTCTTTCTCTACTTTGAGAATGGAGGGTGTGGTGCTTCTCTCTGCTGGGTGGTCCTTCACCTTCTTGCCCTTTGATTCGGATTGGATGGACTTACACTTTCTGCCCCTCAGGGCCCCAGGGACCACGGTTTTGAGAAGCCAGATGGAAGTGACAGTGGCCAGAAGGGACCAGAGCACTAGGTGGCCAGGTAAAGCCTGAATGTGGACCCGTACCAGTTGCAAAACCTGGGCTAGAAGACAGTTGGAACTGGGCTGGACTGGAATCTCCTGAGCATAAGAAAATAAGTGTACAAGAAACATTAGTATGTATTTGGTACACTTGGCTACACACAATTGACATAGACATAGACAATGTTCTGGTGGATATGATTCACGGGGCCCATAGTTTGGCAGGGCTCACCAATCGTAATAATTTTGTGTGAGGGGGCCGTGCATATATATTTTCAGAGGTCCCAGGATTCCAGGTGATTTCTACACACACTAGTAAGCACCACCTTCCACAACAACACACACATACACGACAGTGGCTGAGGGCAGTGTACTGGAGTTTAGTCGCAATCAACGAATATGTACAGTTGTGCTTAAGGATGCATACCCTGGCAGGAATAGTGAAATTTTGGCATTGATTTTGAAAATATGACCTATCATGCAAAAACAAAATGTCTTATTTAAGGAAGGTGATCATATGAAGTCATTTATTATCACATAGTTGTTTGGCTCCGTTTTAAATCGTAATGATATCAGGAATCACACAAAATGGCCTGATCAAAAATGGACATACCCTTGAACGTTTGGCCGTGTTACAGACACGCAAGGTCACACAAGTGAAAATCGCATTTATAGGTCAATTTCCAACACCTGTGGCATTTTAAATTGTAATTAGTGTCTGTGTATAAATAGTCAATGAGTTTGTTAGCTCTCACATCACTGAGCAGGATAGATACTGAGCCATGGGGAGCAGAAAAGAATTGTCAAAAGACCTGCTTAACAAGGTAATGGAAAAGGGAAAAGGATATAAGGGAAACATTTGGGGAACTGTCCATACCAAGCCAAGGTCAGATAGACTAAGAAAGATTTCAGCCAAAAAGCGTGAAGTTTCTGGAGTGGCCATCACAGTCTCCTGACCTAAATATCATCAAGCCATTCTGGGAAGATCTCAAACGTGGGGTTCATGCAAGATGACCAACTACTTTGCATGACCTGGAGACATTTTGCCAAGACGAATGGGAGGCTATACCGCCGGCAAGAATTCAGGGCCTCGTAGACATCTACTACAATATATCACACGCTATCATTGATGCATTACAGGATGCATAACACAGTGTAATGGAATAAGGGTATGCAGACGTTTGAACAGGCTCTGCTAATTTATTCTTTGTTGCCATGTTTTGTTTTAGGATTGTGCCATTCTGTTATGACCTACAGTTGAATGTTAAAATGTTTTGCCTGCGCACTCATTTCCTTTACAAATGGTACATATATTACCAAGTCTCCAAGTGTTTGCAAACTTTTGAGCACAACTGTATGAAAAGTGGCTAGAATAAAAGAAGCTTACTGCGAGTCTTTGTTGACTGATCATAGCTTTCAAGATGGGGTCACCCAGCTGCACTGTGGGATAGAACTCCTCAACGAAGTGTCTTCTCCACCATGCTTTAGGAGTCGACCTGACAGGGCACACACAACCAATACTGACAATACCATAAAGGAAAACTCTTGTTTGTGTTTGGATGAATTTCAGTAGTACTGAATGCAGAACATTTATATTTGGAAGCATACCGTTAATTGAAGATTTTGTAAGTAACAATTACTAGGTGCGGTAATTCAATTGTGCAAATAATAAACTGTTTAAACATCCCAATTTGGGCTAGACATGCTACAGTGAGAAAAAAAAAGTACAATTTGAACAGTGAGAGACAGAAAAACAACACAAAAATCCAGAAAAAACGCATTTTATGAATTGATCTGCATTTTAATAGGGGAAATAAGTATTTGACCCCTCTGCATAACATGACAGTACTTGGTGGCAAAACCCTTGTTAGTAATCAGATGTCAGACATTTCGAGTTTGGTCACCAGGTTTGCACACATCTCTGTGGAAAATCAGTGTAGGGATTTTGTCCCACACCTCTTTGCAGATCTTCTCCAAGCAATTAAGGTTCAGGCTGGCGTTGGGCAACTTGGAAAAAGAGGAACCTTCAGCTCCCTCCACAGATTTTCTATGGGATTAAGGTCCTTAAACTGGCTAGGCAACTTAATGCGCTTCTTCTTGAGCCATTCCTTTGCTGCCTTGGCCGAGTGTTTTGGGTCATTTTCGTGCTGGAATACCAGTCCATGACCCATTTTCAAAGCCCTGGCTGAGGGAAGGAGATTCTCCCCTAAGATTTGACAGTACATAACTCCGTCCTTTGTCCTTTTGATGCAGTGAAGTAGACCTGTCCCCTTAGCAGAAAAAAAACTCCCTAAGTATGTTTCCATCTGCATGTTTGAGTGTGTTCTTGGGGTCATAGGCAGCATTCCTCCTCCTCTAAACACGGCGAGATGAGTTGATGCCAAAGACCTCAATTTTGGTCTCATCTGACCACAACACTTTCACCCAGTTTTCCTCTGAATCATTCAGATGTTTATTGGCAAACTTCAGACAGGCCTGTACATGTGCTTTCTTGAGCAGGATTTCAGTCCTTCATGGCGTAAAGTGTTCTTGGTGACTATGGTCCCAGCTGCCTTGAGACAAGATCCTCCAGTGCAGTTCTGGGCTGATTCCTCACCGTTCTCATGATCATTGCAACTCCACGAAATGATTTGCAATGGAGCCCCAGACTGAGGGAGATTGACAGTTCTTTTGTGTTTCTTCCGTTTGCGAATAATCACACCAAGCTCCATGGCTGGTTTGTTTCCTTAGAAAACAATAACTGTAAAAGGGTTGCATAACACAAATATCTTAAATATGAGATTTATGGTATTACTGAGTGGATATAGACTGCTGTGCCACGGCTGAAACGTGCCGTGTGGATAAATATTTCTGAGGGACGAAAATTGGAACATCAGAGATGGGAATTAAACCAGAGTGAAAATACTGAATGTCGAGGAGATTTCCACAAGACCACAGGGCCTGCTAGGATTCCTAAGCGCTGTACCTTTTACCCCAGCCATAAAATGCTTGCTGAAATAATGTGGGCAACAAAACGTACATTAACAGAACTGAAGTACACTCCTGTACAAAGATTACTGTAGATGGCTAGCAAATAGCTACAGTGGGAAGAACATGTATTTTATACACTGCTGATTTTGTAAGTTTTCCTACTTACAAAGCATGTAGATTTGTAAGTAGGAATTTTTATCATAGGTACACTTCAACTGTGAGAGACGGAATCTAAAACAAAAATGCAGAAAATCACATTGATTTTTAAATGATTTTTAAATAATGAATTTGCTTTTTATTGCATGACATAAGTATTTGATACATCAGAAAAGCAGAACTTAATATTTGGCACAGAAACCTGTTTGCAATTACAGAGACCATACGTTTCCTGTAGTTGTTGACCAGGTTTGCACACACTGCAGCAGGGATTTTGGACCACTCCACCATACAGACCTTCTCCAGATCCTTCAGGTTTCGGGGCTGTCGGGCAATACGGACATTCAGCTCCCTCCAAAGATTTTCTATTGGGTTCAGGTCTATTGGGCGATACATGGCCCCATCCATCCTCCCCTCAATACGGTGCAGTCGTCCTATCCCCGTTGCAGAAAAGCATCCCCAAAGAATGATGTTTTTACCCCCATGCTTCACGGTTGGGATGGTGTTCTTGGGGTTGTATACATCCTTCTTCCTCCAAACATGTTGAGTGGAGTTTAGACCAAAAAGCTGTATTTTTGTCTCATCAGACCACATGACCTTCTCCTATTCCTCTGGATCATCCAGATGGTCATTGACAAACCTCAAACGGGTCTTGACATGCGCTGGCTTGAGCAGGGGGACCTTGGGTGCGCTGCAGGATTTTAATCCATGGCGGCGTAGTGTGTTATTAATGGTTCTTTAAGACTGTGGTCCCAGCTCGCTTCAGGTCATTGGGCAGCAACTTCTCACCAAGCTGCTTGCCTATTGTCCTGTAGCCCATCCCAGCCATGTGCAGGTCTACAATTTTATCCCTGATGTCCTTACACAACTCTCTAGTCTTGGCCATTGGGGAGAGGTTGGAGTCTGTTTGATGGAGTGTGTGGACAGGTGTCTTTTATACAGGTAACGAGTTCAAACAGTTGTAGTTAATACAGGTAATGAATGGAGAACAGGAGGGCTTCTTAAAGAAAAACAAACATGTCTATGAGAGCCGGAATTCTTACTGGTTGGTTGGTGATCAAATACGTATGTCATGAAATAAAATGCAAATTAATTATTTAAAAATCCATCTCTCACAGTTGAAGTGTACCTATGGTAAAAATTACAGACCTCTACATGCTTTGTAAGTAGGAAAACCTGCAAAATCAGAAGTGTATCAAATACTACCCACTGTATGTACTGGCATACAGCCCACATATAACAAAAACAATGTATCCATTTACTCTATGGCTGGTTTGTTTGTTTAGAAAACAATTACAGTATAAAACGGTCCCATTATACAATTATTCTCTTAAATAAGATTTACAACGAAACTTTCTGTGCGATCGCTGTAAAGTATCATGTGGAAAAATATTTCGGAGACAAAAATGTGAACGTCTGAGAGGGAAACAAAACTGGGTCAAAATATTGAAGGTTAACGGCCAGAGGGCTTGCTGGTTGTTTGATGTGCAAGGCGTTGTAATATAGGATTTCCCCAACAAGCATGCACTGATGCATATATGACGGTTGGTACCATTTTATTAAGTTTCGGACCATCCCTTTAAGGAGACACCTTATAGTTCAATCGGTAATAAGGAAGATCCCAGTGTATATCAGGTGTGGGTAATTGATTATCAGGGAGGCTTTGTTTGGGTTGTGGGAGAATGGTCTGTGTCTTGCTTCTGTTGTGTTGTCCTTTGTCAATTGCCCTGATATATTGTTGAATAGCTATTTAATTAGATGCATAATTTGTTTACGTGTGCAGTGTTGGTATAGCTTCTTGACATTAGATCATTTTGTCACACATTAATATCACGCCAAGTTTAAATATTTACCTAGACACTATTAAGCATGGTGTTAAATAGTCGCAATATAACCGTCCCATAGTCTGGAGGACAAGTGAAGTGGCACATAATCCAAGTTGCTTGAAGTCCAGTGCGAGGTTCCATAGTGATGATTTGGGGTACCATGTGCTGGTGTTTATCCACTGTTTTTATTAAATCCAGAGACAATGCAGCCGTCTACCAGGAGATTTTAGAGCATGTCAAGCTTTATGGAGATGCAGAGTTCCTTTTCCAGCAGGACTTGGCACCTGCCCACAGACTTGTAACTGGTTTGCTGTCCGTGGAATCATGCCTGATTTTAACTTGAATGTCAAATGAGTCTGCTAGGATCTGCAGACACCAAAGAGAGCTGCACAGGCCCATACAGCCAGACCGCGCACCTGCTAAAAAATCTAAAAGCGCACATCTAAAAATCTAAAAATAATTTGCACACTTCATGGACAGTGATTTTCTAAGTTATTTGATTCAATATTGTTTAATTTCATTTATATTCGATATTTGAATATGTGCCACGGCACATGAAAAACCAGATTATCAGATAGATGTTTGGCCCCTTTTAAATCATACTGATAGCAGAAATCTCCAAAATGGCCCTGATCAAAAGTTTACATACCCTTGTTTGGCCTTGCACATTTAAATCCACATTTAAATTGCAGTTAGTCTCTGAGCATAAATAGTCAATGTGTTTGTTAGCCCTCTGAATGCACTGGGAGAAAGTAGGCTTGAGAAACTCAACAGAACACAGAGGTACTAATGAACTCTTGAGCACAGGTGTCTAGATAGAACACACGTCCTGTCTATGCCTCCTGCTAGGAGTTGCCCATGTGACTGTCACAGGCTTGAGGGATAGGACCATTGACCATATGTTGGAACAACCCATACAAGGGTCATTTAGGCCTTTTTTATTGGAGGGTACTTGGCTGGGTTTGACCCTAGGCTGCCTCCCTATATAAGTACTGTGGAACTTCCTGTATTCTTTGGAGAAGCACAAAGGAGAGAGAGAGAGAGGGAACTATTAACATCAATGTCTCATGCTGAATAAAGAATGTCTCTCCCCTGACTTTTGGTTGCATAACTTTTTGTTTTTGTGGACATCATCAGAACAGGAAGCTAACAGCACTGAGCAGGCTAGATCTGAGCCATGGGGAGCAGAGAACTGTCAAAAGACCTACATAACAAGGTCATGGAACTTTATAATAAGGTCATGGAACTTTATAAAGATGGAAAAGGATACAAAAAGATATCCAAAGCCTTGCAACTGCCAGTCAGTACGGTTCAATCGCTTATTAAGAAGAGAAACATTTGGGGATCTCTTGATACCAAGCCAAGGTCAGGTAGACCAAGAAAGATTTCTGCCAAAACTGCCAGAAGAATTGTTCGGGATACAAAAATTAAAACAGGCAACCCCAGGAGAAATACAGGCTGCTCTGGAAAAAGATGGTGCGGTTGTTTCAAGAACAATACGATGCGCAGTTACAATATGTCCAACAACACCTTGACAAGTCTCAAGCTTCAGGCACACTTATTTGAAGTGACAAGAGCAAAATACATCTTTATGGTCACAACCATAAGCGCTGTTTGGAGAGGGGTCAACAAGGCCAATAGTGAACAGCATACCATCCCCACTGTGAAGCATGGTGGACGCTCACTGATGTTGTGGGAGTGTGTGAGCTCAAGGCATTGGGAATCTTGTGAAAATTGATGGCAAGATGAATGCAGCATGTTATCAGAAAATACTGGCAGACAGTTTGCATTGTTCTGTAGGAAAACTGTGTATGGGACACTCTTGGACTTCCCAGCATGATAATGACCCTAAGCACAAGGCCAAGTTGACCCCCCATTATTTACAGCAGAAAAAGTTGAAGGTTCTGGAGTGGCCATCACAGTCTCCTGGCCTTAATATCATCAAGCCTCTCTGGGGAGATATAAAACTTGCAGTTCATGCAAGACGACCAAAGACTTGCCAAAACAAATGCCAAGATAAATACATTTTGCCAAGACAAATGGGCCATACCAACTTGCAAGAATTCAGGGCCTCATACAAATATTACAAAAGACTACACACTGTCATTGGTGTTAAAAGGGGCAATACACAGTATTACAAACTAGAGGTATGCAGACTTTTGAACAGGGGGTAGTTCATTTCTTTTTCTTTGTGGCCATGTTTTGTTGTATGATTGTGCCATTCCGTTATGACTGAGAGGAAGTAGGCTTGAGAACACAACACAACACAGATGTGTTGACTAACTCTGAGCAAAGGAATTTATATTGGACGTTTTACCTGATACTGATGGGCCCCACACATCCTGTCCATACCGCCTGCTAGGAGTTGCCCATGTGACTGTCACAGGCTTGATGGATAGGACCATTGACAATAGGTTGGAACATACCATACAAGGGTATTTTGTGAGATAAGCCTTTCTTATTGGAGGGTATTTGACTGTGTAATGGCTGGTTATGATCATTGGCTGGCTCCCTTGTATTCTGGTATAAAGATTGTGTTCTTTCTGTATTCATTGTAGAGAAACAGAAAAAACGATGGAAGGTTAACACCGACGTCTAATGCTGAATAAAGATGGCTCTCCCGACTTCTGGTTGCATTACTTTTGTTCATGGGTAACACCTGAACGGAAGCGAACATGACCTATAGTTGAAGGTGAATCCTATAAGAAAAAAAAAAAGACCTGTTTTGCCTGCTCACTCATGTTTTTTTTTTTTTACAAATGGTACAAATATTACGAATTACCCAAGGGTATTCAAAGCTTTGGGCACAGCACAGCTGAAAACTGCCTTCTTTAAAATAGCTGAGTATCTAGTGCATCAGCAATTGTGGGTTTGATTACAGGCACAAGATGGACAGAAACAAAGATTTTCTGCAGACATTTTCTTCTTAAACTTGTCTATTCTTGTTTTGAGAAATGAAGGCTATTTCATGTGAGAAATTGTCAAGAAACTGAAGATCTTGTACATTGATTTTGTACTACTCCCTTCATAGAACAGTGCAAACTGGCTTTAAAACAGAATATAAAGAGTGGGAGGTCCCAGTGTACAACTGAGCAAGAGGACAAATTATATCTTTTTACTTTCAGAAACAGAGCTCTAACATGTCGTCAACTGGCAGCTTCATTAAATAATACAAGAAAAACAACAGTCTGAAGTCTCAATGTCAACAATGAAGAGGCAAAGTGCATCTACAGTAGGCAGAGATGCAAAGAAAAAGTCATATCTCAGAGTGGACAATAAAAATATATACCCTTTGAGCTGTTGTGGGAGCAGCTTGCCTGTATGGTACATAAGTACCCATCAAGCCAAACAAAGTTGTGGCAGGTGCTTCAGATGCCCTTGCATTTACCTCAACAAATTGACAACTAAAATGTCAAAGGTCTGCAAGTCTGTAAATGCTGCAAATGGAGGATTCATTGACAAAAGCAAAGTTTGAAGGACACAATTATTATTTCCATTAAAAATCATTATTTCTAATGATGTCAATTACAAGAGTTCTAAAATAGTGACACATTTCACATATTTTCATGAAAAACAAGGACATTTCTAAGTGACCCCAACCTTTTGAATGGTAGTGTACATTAACGAAAGCATCATAAATAATTTCATGAGAGGCTACAGAAAGAAATTAATGGGTTAATTCATTTTGTTAATTCACCTCTCCAGTGCAGGCTACTTACCCGCCCTGTGTAGTCTGGGTGAACCAATATTTGTAGAGTCTGGCTCGGATGTAGCCTGGAGGGGCCTGGCTGAAAGGGTACTGGGCTGAGTCTGTCTGGATCAGCCTCACCACTGGGGCACAAGGATAAAGATATAAGATCCTTAGCCTAATGCTAAGATAGTGATTCAATAGATATCTACTCAAAAAACAAATAACCATTATATAAACACTGCACTTAGCCGTGGCATGTTGGCAATATACCAAAGTCTGAATCAATGGCACTAAACCAGAAATTCTGAATGCTGATTTGTTGAAAGCCATACTATATGGTCTCACATACCATGGCCTTCAACAAAAATGTTTTGCAAATACCTTTTTGTTGTTCTAATTGTTTTGGTAACTGCTTCACTACAGCAATAAGACAGATCTGGTGTTTCCAGTGTATTGCCAAATATCCCAAATCATTGCTATACCCAGAAACTGAGACTGCACCAAAGAACAACTATTGGTGTGCTGTATATGGCTAGTATACAACTTTTCTGGTGTCTTATAGGTGAAGTACAAGGTAAAGCAAGCAAATACTCCTGTGTAGTGTATACATACCATCCTTGTTTCCCTGCAGGAGGCGGTGGACAAGGCCAGTGAACCAGGGGCTCTGTTCAGCCATTCTCTGTGCTGCCTGGCTCATCTGCCAGTCTAACCGTGGCTGGTGGGGCGTCACCACTGGAGGAGCCACGTCCACGTTCCCTGGCTTGTACATAAACTCTATCTCCTAGGATAGCCAATGGGGAGAAATGTAAATTGAAACACATGTGAATTAAAATTTTGCATTAAAAAATTCTGGAAAAACCATGCCCAAGATTGTTGGCCCAAGGCAATTTCACACCTAAACAGTATTAACACTAATAGTAAAGAAATACTAATGATCAGGCTGCATTCTCTTACCGTCCAGGTCTTCTTGTCCATGCTGCCCTCTAAAATGATCTCTGGCCTCCCATCCACACTGTTAATCTTGTTATCCAGTCTGTAGGCACTGAACAGTCTGTAACGCTCCACTAGGCTGTAGGCCTTTTTCACCTCCGGTAGGATCTTACTGCCAGATATCTGCATTATGGACGAGTAGGGCACCTGGAGGCAAGGACAAGAAGAACATCCCAGTGACCATAGGCAGTATACTAAAGACTAATAAACTAACGAATTTGACAGTACAACTAAGTAGAGTTACCAATTCTTAAGCTTCACTATTACACAATAATTGTTAATCAAATAGTTTGTAGATAGTTCTGTAGATGATGAGGAGCAAATGAGAACTGCATTTTTATTTCAAGAAAATAACCAATCAGAATCTCCCTGTGACTGACAAGAGTTACTCACCACACTGAGAGTGAAAACAGCAACCACAGCAGAGGCAAACACAGCCCATTGGACAAGACCCCATAGCTTCCAGAGACACCCTCGAACACACACACACCTTTGGGGAGGAAACCGTTCCAAGATCAGTAAACCTGAATGCAAAACAATGATGATTCACAGCACTGGGGCACATACGGGTGTTTGGTAATCCAATGCATGTGCCAAGACCTTACTCTTTCAATTTGCCTCAATTGATAATTCAGAATGCCACTGAGAATTACAACAATTGTTCATCTCACTTGTACATACATTACAGTTAATATCTGTAAGTTCTGTACATTTGATAATTTTCCAACTGCACATTTAGAATTACCATATGTAATGTATTTGCATTAATTACACACATTCATTCCACTTGTATATGCATATTCTTGTACTTCTTTCTGCACTCCTCTATTTGCACTTCTGGTTAGACGTAAACTGCATTTCGTTGTACTGTACTTGTACTGTTCAATGACAAAGTTGAATCTAATCTAAAAAATCTTGCGTGATCAAATCCCTGAGCCAGCAAGGGGAACAAAAAAGGTTGTTCTGTTGCTGAGCAAGTTAAAAAAAATATGTGTTCAGTGGGGAAATAAAAGTACAACCTTTTTTCCATAAGTTGGGACGCTGGGTAAAATGTAAAGAAAAACAGAATGTAATAATGTGCAAATCACTGAAACCCTATACTCAATAGAAAATAGTACCAAGACAACATGTCAAATGCTTTAACTGAGACATTTTACTTTTTTTTTTTTAATATATGCCTACTCTGAATTTGATGTCAGCAACACATTTCAAAAAGACTGTAAAAGTTGTGTAATGCTACAAAAAACAACCTGGTACAACATAACACAACGAATCAGTTAAATTGGCAACAGGTTGAGTAGATTGAGTAGAAAAAGAGCATCCCAGAGAGGATTAGTCTTTCCGAAGCCAAACTGCAGGCAAAATGATGCAATAATAACAATAAAGTTCCTTAATATAAAATTGCAAAGAGTTTGGGAATCTAATCATCTACAGTACATAATATCATTAAAGATTAAGAGAATCCAGATAAATCTCTGTACTGTACACCAGGGACAAGGCCAAAAATCTATTCTAGATTTCTGAACTTTGAGCCCTCAGGCAGAGCTGCATTAAAACAGAAAGACGTGATTCTGTAGTGGGCTGCATGGGCTCAGGAACACTTCTGAAAACCATTGGCAGTGAACACAATACATTGCTGCATCCAAATGCATGTTAAAACTCAACCAGGCAAAGAAGAATCTATACACCGATCAGCCATAACATTTGCACCACCTGCATAATATTTTGTAGCCACCAAAACAGCCGTGACCAGTTTAGGCCATGGGCTCCACTAGACCTCTGAAGATGTGCTGTGGCGTCTGGCACCAAGACGTTAGCAGCAGATCCTTTAAGTCCTGTAAGTTGTGAGGTGGGGCGACTTGTTTGTCCAGCACATCCCACAGATGCTCGAATGGATTGAGATCTCTGGAATTTGGTGCCCAAGAAAACCTTGAACTCATTGTGTTCCTCAAACTATTCCTGAACCATTTTGCTTTATGGCAGGGCGCATTATCCTGCTGAGAGGCCAATTCCATCAGGTAATACCATTGCCATGAAAGGGTGCACATGGTCTGCAACATTGCTTAGGTAGGTGGTACGTATCAAAGTAACATCCACATGAATGGCAGGACCCAAGGTTTCCCTGCAGAACATTGTCCAAAGCATCACACAGCCTCTGACAGCTTGCCTACTTCCCATAGTGCATCCTGTTGCCACGTGCTCTCCAGGTAAGCGACTCAAATGCAATCCGGCCTTCCACATGATTTAAAAGGAAATGTGATTCATCAAACCAAGACCTTGGACCCCTTTTGATAGGTATCGTCCAATGTGGCTTGTTTTTGCTCTACAAGGGCTGCAGTTTAGGAGATGCCCTGAGGAATCACAATTTGTTCCTTGTCAAAGTTGCACAGATCCTTACGCTTGCCCATTTATCCTGCCGCTAACACATGAACTTTGAGGACAGAATGTTCACTTGCTGCCTAATATATCCCACCCACTGACAGGTGCCATGATGAGATTATAAGTGTAATTCACTTCACCTGTCAGTGGTCATGTTATGGCTGATCAGTGTATAAACAAGATCCAGAAATGCCACCTTCTCTGGGCCCAAACTTGTATTAGATGGACTGAGGCAAACTGGAAAACTGGCCTGTGGTCTGATTAATCCATTTTGAAATTATTTTTTAGAATCATCTAAAGAGGAGAGGAAATCTTGTTATTAGCAATCAGTTCAAAAGCCAGTGTCCGTGATGGTACAGTAAAGGGAAAAAAGAATTAGATCTTCTGCCGATTTTGTATGTTTGCTTACTGACAAAATCGATTCACAGATTTAAGAAAAACATATACATATATTTTTTATATTAACATCAACTAGTAAATAAAATTACTGTCAATGCTCAATTACGCAATGGGAAGTGAGTCCTCTACTCACACACTGCAAGCATGGCGGCTGTTGCTAAAGTACAAATTGGACGAGCCCGCTGCTCGTCCAATTTGTACTTCCCAGCAAACCATGTTAACGTCAGGGTTGGTTGCTCCTTCCATGCTTTTTTGTTTATCATTCTTCTTCTCTTATAAGGCAGGTTTGCTGGGAATTTGTTTTTTTGTTTCTGGCCTTTCCCAGGTAACGCCCGTGTTTCACATCTGTTGTAGCAATTTCTTAACGAATGTATTTTGGAGACATGTTTGCTTATCTATTACCTGGTATGTTACTCTGGTCCTTGGTTGTGACATGCATCTGTATTATTTCAGAGAATCATTAGGTTCTCTGACCATCTGCTCAACTGGCTAAACCATTAAGGTTATCTGTCCTTTGTTCCTTAGGAATGTGATTTTGGGGGATGGTAGGGGCAGTTGTCCCTTTAGGTAAACACAACAGTGAACATTATGGCAGGAAGGATAAGATAGGGGGAATAATCCTCCCACCAGTGTGACCTAAGATTGATGGGTAGCAATATATCACACCCCTTTAACTGTTATAAATATTGACCGTTGTTGTAAAGTTCCTTTAGAGGCTCCTCGAATGATTATTCTGTAAGCATTTGATGCGTCTCTCTATTTGCAAATAAACTGCTAATTGTGCCAAGACAATTTTGTCTCTGTCTTACTCCTTTAAGTGTCTATTGATGGAATTTCCATCACACATCACAAGATTAAGAACTGAGAACCAATTCCCTCAGGCAAAGTCTATGAAAAGGATGCATAAAGCGCTCAAAATGTCTGCGAGAGCCCTCGCGCACTTGAAGATTTGACAGTGGGACAGCCCTGAGCCCTCACAGACTTAATCCATGAGTCTGTCAGTGTGGACATTGAGATAGGGCCAGAGTATTGTTAAAAGAAGCAATGATGCTACACAGTGGTAAACATGCCCCTGTCCCAAATTTGAAACATGTGGCTGGTATCAAATCAAAATGGGCATATATTTTTCCAAAAACAATGCAATTCGTCAGTTTCAACATTTGCTATGTTGTCTTTGTGCTATTTTCAATTACAAATAGGGATACATGACTTGCACATCATTGCATTCTGATTTTATTTGCATTTTATGCAGCATCCCAAATTTTGTAATAGGTTGTGGACCAGTTGTCCAATTTTGTTGTTTAGTCCCAATTGTAAGAAAAAAAACAACAGGCCCTATTGGCCACTCCATAGTCAACAAACATTTTGAAAATATTTTAATGTAGGGCTTTCCCCAATGCAGATGTAAATGAAAAGTCTTTCAGCTTCTATTTCATGAAGAGGTATCCATTGACTTTGGTACTCACCCAAGCATTGCTGCAACCACCTCCCAGATGAGTGAGAGAATTCCTACCCAGACAGTGGGCACTGACACCAGCTTCATCCAATTTTCAAACTGCTGCTGAGTGAAGGCTGCAAAATATTTACGATAAAACATTAAACAAATCCTTAAAAAGGCCAGTAAACAATTTTAGAATCCTTAGAAATCTATTATTTTAGTATTTTGATTATCAAAAAAAAAAGATATCACCACAGGAGTCTTATCACAACAAATGCATTGCTATTTTCATAGATGTTGCTCCAACTATTTCCCCCTGTCATGGTGAATGGCAGGCAGTACATGAGGTAAGTAAAGGGAATTAGTTCACCATTCCTTTTAATGTGCTTTTCCAACAACAAAAACAACAGGCGCAGTACACCACAAAGTGTAGCAAACAATGATCCACAAACACAGGCAAACAATGGCAACTTAAATAGGGTCCCCAATTAGAGGCAGCACAGGGCAGCTTCCTCAAACTCGGTACAATAGAAAAACAGCTGCACAGAGATGCCTAGAGGCACCTCTGTGGGCAACCCCTAGCTGGGACCCCCAGGCAAATAGAAATACCTACAGGCCGCCATCCAGGACCTAACACCTCCCTTTTCAATTTATGTGAAAAGAACATATATTAATATTGATCGGTATTGCTCAGCAACTAAAATGTTTTGGACATTGAATTTGCCTTCCAGTGCAAATGTAATTGTGCGCATACTGCAAATTCAGTTGACATCTTATCAGCATTTTCACATTTAGCAAATTGCCAACAGCAATGTATCTTTATTCACCTTCCCATTAATCTGGCAGGAATGGATTATGGACAGCCATGTCAAGCATTCAAAAAAAACCGCAGCAGGAGCCAAGGAATCATATCTATAGCTCCAGTCTTACACATTTACTCTAGGTAGGCATTGGATTAGCCATATTGTTCCTAGTTGTTTGAGCTTTTGCCCGTCTCATTTCATTAGTAAAAGGATAAGCTGGTCAGCAAAGCCTGATTGTAAAGGCTATTCTCAAAGCTAGCTCAGTATATTGCTTTGTGTTTTTGCATTGCTATCTAGTAAAATTGGGGGGAAAATAATAAAGAAATCGATACACATACAAATCACAATTCTATGTCATCATTCCGAATTGATTTTCAGATTTTTTAAATATTAATATCAACCAGTAAACAAAATGACTGTCATTGCTCAATTAGGCATCAGATGTGAGTCCTCTACTCACAGGTACTGCAAGCTTTGTGGCACCTGCAAAAGTACAAATTGGACCAGCCCGCTGCTTCATTGAAGACAACCATGTTGACGCAATTGCGGAATTCAAGGCATGAAAGTGCTTGATTTGAGCCAGCCATTATACAAACAAAGTGGAGGGACTGACAAATTGCTAATTATACTACAGGAAAATGTATTTGTTAATAAGTCATGCAAAAAAGTAACCGCAACACTGTTTGCCTAAAAATGTAAGGCCCAAGTAAAGCACTGGTGGTAATACTACAAACATGAGGGCTCACCTAGCACGCTAACCCCAAGACAAGAATTTAATAGGACAATCAGTCAAATCTGCACCATGTTTTTGAACTCCCCTATAAATAGGAGAATGCAAAGAAAATGGCCAAGTCGATAGACTTATGTAATCTTGAAGGATCTGTGCCTTAAACTTTTGTCCAAAATTACCGCTTTTGCTACATAGTGCAAACAATGGAGTCCAGGTTCACCCGGGCATAACCAATTAAAAAGGTCATTGTTAGGTAAAGGATCACTCATGACAGAAATCGGATTCAGAGGAGACGGAGGAATAACCCAATTTATCTTTCCAGTGATTTGACAAATGTGACAACTACAGCAATACACCACAAAATCAGATTTTATACCGGGCCAAAACAAATGTCTTAGGACACAGTCATATGTCTTATGGATTCCTAGATGCCCTGAAAACTAGGGTTGGGTACCGAACTCGGTACTTTGAAGGGTATCGACTGAATTAGGTCAGAACTACCAAGTATAGATTCACAATGATTTTCAGTGCCAAATTTCGGTACCTGAGAGAGCATCTGGGTGACGGAGTAGAGAGAAAGAGGGAGAGCTACATTATGAGGGTGAGACTACGAGAGCGAGACTACCTCACCCCTGCAGCTTGTTCAATGTTCATCAGAGAAACCCTAACACTCGAAAACATCCAGGGACGTAACAGTTAGTAAGATTTCAGGCACTTAAAACTATCACGATAACAACTTTAAGTATTAACCACTATGCCACTAAGCTATGTTTGTGTCAAGTGTCGGAATAGTGTATTGACATTAGATCATTTTGTCACACTTTAACACCATGCAAAGTTTGGTGGAAGCGAAGTCTAAAACAAGCAAGTATAAAGAGTACAGAGATATTGTTATTCATCTTGGCACCAACGACATTAGGATGAAACAGTAGATAGCGTCAGCATGTAAACTAACTAGAAAGATGTGTCGGCATCAAGTAATTGTCTCTGGCCCCCTCCCAGCTCGGGGTAGTGAGACTTGTGAAACTCAATCGCTGGCTGAAAACTGAGTTTTGCTCATCGCAGCAGATAGTGTTTGTAGATAACTGAGTATTGCGACTGTGACTCGCTCCAGGCTGAGAAAAGTTTCACATAGCTACTATGTGAAACCATATACAATGTTCCTCAATGAGTTTCCAGAATTCTTGTCAAACCATGTAGTCATGGCAGAGTATTCACATTTTTGGCGATTTCAATATTCATATAGAAAAGTAAATTGACCCTCTTCAAAAAGCCTTTTAAGACAATTGACTCAATGGATTTTATCCAACATGTCTCAGGTCCAACACACAGCCACAATCATACATTGCCACAATCATACCTTAGACTCAGTCCTGTCACGAGAAATAGATCAGGTAGATCTAATAATTTCCCCCTAAAATCATGGAATACCGGACCACTGTCTTATTACATTTATCGTTAAAACAAGAAATCCACTTGCTCAGCAAACAATGAGTTTCAAAAGCCATACTATAAATTCTCAGACTACAAATAGACTTCTTGATATTCTACCAAACTCCCTCATCAGTGAGAGTAAATAAATCCGCAAATGATTTAATCGAGGATCTAAACTAAACACTGCTTAATATTTTAGATACAGTTGCATCACTAAAAACAAAAGAAATACGCAACAAGACTGGTACACAGACAATACTAGAGCACTCAAGTAAGCATCCAGAAAATTGGAGCGAAAGTTGCGCTCCAAAAAGTTGGAAGTGTTCAGACTAGCTGGGATAGACAGTTCACTAAAATACCAAAAAGCACTCACATCTGCTCAATCAGCGTATTTCTCCAACGTGACTGAGGTGAACAAAAACAATCCAAAATGTCTCTGATACAGTTGCAAAGATAACAAAAAGCAATGCTTAGGGCGGCTCAGCATATATTATTGTGCTGGGGGAGTAGAGTCAGTTCTCCTTCTCCACAATAAATCCTTGTAGATCTAAATAATGCATTTTCAAAGTGTCCCCTTTCTCCTGCTGTTATAAACTTAGGACGACATGATGTCTTGGCCCACACGTGCGGAGTACCAGGCTTGACTTGTTGCTCTCCTTGTCGTCCAAGTTGTGTTGCAGATCAAGATGATACCTAACGATTTCAGCTGCCACTCTGCTGACCCCCCCCACCCGGGTTGTCCCTGTCCTTGACCATCAGGTCATGTGTCCGACATGAACTGGGTTTAAATAGAGTCTGGGCTCAGCCCACATGCATTTATTAATTATTTCAATTTGTACTCTTAACATGTTCACCCAGTGCAGACTGAAGTTGACTGGTCACCCCTCTGAGCCTGGTTCCTCTCTCTTTCTTCAAAAATGTCCTAGCCACTGTTGTTTGTTCCTGTGGGTTTTAGGCCGGGTGTTTTGTAAAAGCACTTTGTGACAACTGCTGATGTAAAAAGTGATTTATAAAATAAATCTGATTGATTGTTTGAATATTTAGCTAGACACACACCATTACATACTGTGTTAAACTGACTAACACTTCATACCAAGTTTACTTCTACCACAAATTGCATCTATGAACTGTATGGCTTTTGCCACTGGCTGTTTTAACAGCTTATTAGGCAGTAATAGGCATACTAGCGTCAACTAACTTCCTACTTGGAATAGTCATAATAATTGAGCAATTGCTAAACAAAAGATGATCTTTACACTGCCAATGATATTTCATTTCATGACAACAACACTTGTTTTTCTTTCATTCAACATAGGTGAAGATAACTGACTTTTTCATCAAGTGAAAAGACGAGAATCATGGAAACACCTACTTTTACTGTACAACGGGTTATGATCTACACTGAAAAAAATTATAAATGCGACTTTTGTTTCTGCTCCCATTCATCATGAGCTGAACTCAAAGATCGAAGGCTTTCTCTATGTACACATAAGGCCGATATCTCTCAAATATTGTTCACAATTCTGTCTAAATCTGTCTTAATTAGCACTTTTCCTTTGCCAAGATTATCCATTCCACCTCACAGGTGTAGCATATCAAGATGCTGATCAGACAGCATGAGTATTACACAGGTGTGCCTTGTATTGTGGCCAGCCTAAAGCCACTCGAATATGTGCACTACGCTAACCACAACAAGGGAAGGGCAGACAGGCAGTCAGTCACTCTTGGCCGGCTCCGCACATCCAGCAATGAATCTGGTTAATACAAATACATTATTATATAGATGTTTATAGATGTTAACCTACCAGTTTTGGAGGATATTGTCTTGGACTCCCAGTCGATCTCGACTGTAAAAAGAACTTTAGTTCCATAGATGATGACGGCAAAAACAACCAGTTCCATCAGCAAAACTAGCAATGATGTTATGGTTTGTGGCCAGGCTGATAAGAAAAAAATAAAAACAGAAAGCAAGATTTAAAATCAGTGAAGCAGACTACCTTGGACTGAAAAAACAAATCTGAAATTCCACCATAACTTAGTATATCAGGTTGATTTTCAGTGTCCCTGCATCGGTGATTGTAATATTTATTCACCAAAGTATAATTTCTTTCAATATTTGTCTGGGAATGCTCAAATAATTACATAATTGGTTGACTGAGTCTGCTGTCTGATCTAAAAATGAAGAGTCAAGTTTTGTAACAATTACAGTGGCCTATTTATTTCATCAATTGCTTGATCAAGCTAGCGGCAGGTAGACAGTTGTTTTGTTTCAATAGTCATTGGACTTGCCATCAACCACAACATTGCAGAAGAAGACTTAAGCCTGAGGGGGAGTCTTGTTTCCACCCTGGAAGGTATGCTTTCTACATATGATATGTTAATAACATATTAATGGACACATATAGGCAAATAAAACAATGAATGTATGAGCAATTATAATATATATGTATATTTGTGTAGGCCGCAGATGTACCAGCTCGCACTTTCACAAACGTTACATGATTTCTACCCTCCAATTTAAGCTTTTGCCACAAATATAAAAGCACAACTAAATCATATACAGTGGGGCAAAAAAGTATTTAGTCAGCCACCAATTGATGCAAGATCTCCCACTTAAAAAGATGAGAGAGGCCTGTAATTTTCATCATAGGTACACTTCAACTATGAGAGACAAAATGAGAAAAAAAATCCAGAGAATCACATTGCAGGATTTTTAATGAATTTATTGGTGAAGTCCTCGGTAAAATAAGTATTTGGTCACCTTCAAACAAGCAAAACTTCTGGCTCTCACAGACCTGTAACTTCTTCTTTAACCCGGTACAATCCAGGCTGTTTTAGGACGGATTTCACTACTTGTGCATTTTGGGTCCTAGAATCATTTCTGTAACAGATATCATCTATTATGATGCACCCCTTTGGCTACAAAAAAAAACACAATGACAAACTTTTTGGGACACTATTTTGAAACCTCATCTCTTGGAATGGCTAAAAAATTTTTACGATACACATTTCGATATTTACGATAGAACATTTGGATGATCCAGAAGATTAGGAGAATGTCATATGGTCAGATGAAACCAAAATAGAACTTTTTGGTAAAAACTCAACTCGTCGTGTTTGGAGGAGAAAGAATGCTGAGTTGCATCCAAAGAACACCCTACCTACTGTGAAGCATTGAACTGGAAACGTCATGCTTTGGGGCTGTTTTTCTGCAAAGGGATCAGGACGACAGATCCGTGTAAAGGAAAGAATGAATGGGGCCATGTATCGTGGGATTTTGAGTGAAAACCTCCTTCCATCAGCAAGGGCATTGAAGATGAAACGTGGCTGGGTCTTTCAGCATGACAATGATCCCAAACACACCGCCCGGGCAACGAAGGAGTGGCTTCGTAAGAAGCATTTCAAGGTCCTGGAGTGGCCTAGCCAGTCACCAGATCTCAACCCCATAGAAAATCTTTGGAGGGAGTTGAAAGTCTGTGTTGCCCAGTGACAGCCCCAAAACATCACTGCTCTAGAGGAGATCTGCATTGAGGAATGGGCCAAAATACTAGCAACAGTGTGTGAAAACCTTGTGAAGACTTACAGAAAACGTTTGACCTCTGTCATTGCCAACAAAGGGTATATAACAAAGTATTGAGATTAACTTTTGTTATTGACCAAATACTTATATTTTCCAATAAATTCATATAAAATCCTACAATGTGATTATCTGGATTGTATTTACTAATTTTGTCTCTCATAGAAGTGTGCCTATGATGAAAATTACAGGCCTCTCATCTTTTTAAGTGGGAGAACTTGCACAATTGATGGCTGACTAAATACTTTTGTGCCCCACTGTAACTTGGTTGTGAGTTCATTCCAGAATATTGACTAAGTGTGATATTTATGGTTTAAGCATTTATGTAATGTTTTACTTATTTAACAGGTTTCAACCTGACATCCTGCCACGTCAAACTGTTCCATCAAGACTAGAAAGTAAACAGCCACCGCACTCTGTTTCCAATCCTGTTGTCAATGTTCAAGCACACATATCAAAATCAAGGCAGGAAAGGAAGGAAAAAGGCAAAGAAAACATTGGTCCTCTCATTAGTCCTTAGCAAGGATCAAAGCAGAAACAAGTTACACCAGCTATGAGTTTAAGTCACCTCCAAAACCATGAATAACATACTGAGTGTGAACATTGCCAAAAACGAGAGATAACAAGATTTGTAATAGGCATTTCCCTGTCACATTATCTATTCTGGAATGAAATGTGAAAGGTGATGACTGTTAAAGGTGGCGTAAAAAGTGAAATGAGTTCGTACATACTCTTGGTTCTTCTCTTGCCGTGGCCCAACCAGTAGCTGACGTGGTCATCATCCAAAAGAGAGAATGTCAGAGCCAGGGATAGGAGTGGATGGAAGCCAAAGTTCCCATACAGCATTAATTTGACTTGGCATGCTGCCTGGTTAACCCACAAAGTAGATTTATACTGTTAGAGCAGTATTCAAATACCATAATTCAATTGTCGCTATGATAACATGAAGCAGTACACTTGTGCAGACACACCTGTAGGTAGAAGGCTGCCAATCTGAGACAGCGAGTGGGGGCAAAGTAGAGGAAGGGCACAGCAATTTCCATCACCAATATAGAGGCAGTCGCCAGCTTCAGGTACCAGTCTGGCAGCTGCCGCAGGAACCAAGACAAGGGAGACGGGATGCCCTGGGTCTCAACCATGTGCTTTGCAGCTGGTGGTGGGATTGGGAGGGGGTGGCGTTTGGGGAATGAGACATGGTTAAAACTTTGGGCGGATCAGCATTCAGGGTCTAAATCTGGTTTATATTGAAAACTACAATCATATACAGTCCACATGATCTACAAATGATAATGGGAGTTATGTATGATGAAAGGTGTTTTGTAGAACAATCAACCGCCAAGCATTTAGCTGCTCTTGAACACTGCCAAAGTGTTTTAGTACCACCAGTCTCACCAGTTAGCCCCCACCAGCTTGGACAGTGGTTGGCCAGCTTGGCCACCCCCGAGCCAAAGGTGACCCGGAAAAGGAGCCAGCGCACCAACCAGAAGGTCATAGCGTCATGGTGACGGAATACTGAGCGACGCCGCAGGAGGTTCAGCGGAGCAATGAGCACTGCCAGGAAACCTGCTTCCAACAGCAGACTATCCCTATGGGAGGTAATAATGAAACATTACTAATCATATTCCATTCCCCCTTACAATAAATAAATATCCACTACTACAGTATACCTATAATGCATGCACCTTTTCACAACAAGCTATTATTCTACTGTCCCAGTCTGGAATTGCATTATTGCTATTCAGTTTTTTCCCCAGTTTGAGTGTACATCATTTAAGTCCCTTAGGACTGTGTAAGCAGTTTGGAAGTTGTGGAAATTTCACAATCCCTCCAGAAAATGTGTCCATCAGCGGTAGCCAACAAGAGAATTGTTACAGACTGAAGTGAAAGTTGGTCTTAAAGAAGAACAAAGGAAGAGTAAATATTTACTTGTCAAATCTATCTCAGATCAACCTTCTAATAAAAGGATCAGTTAGAATCAGGCTTTTTTTACAGTATGAGAGAGATTCTCATACTGTTTCTCAGATAAATATCAAAGAAGGCTTGAGACTTTACGTTATTTTGTTAGGTGAACGCGCAGATATAGATTGCTCGTGACCCCACCTTCCAAAGTAAAGTGCACAAAATGTTCAACAGAAACCCACAGAGATTTGCAAGTGTGAAGACAATTCTGTCAGAACTGCTTAAAGATTCTGTGCAGTGCCGACACATATTGCCTGATTTTCCCATCGAACAATGATGGTGAAAATTCTAACGCTATGGAAAGCTAGTTTGCCCAAAGTAAGATACATCTTCTTTTTGTACCTAAATCCACTCTCAGTCTCACATGAATATACCCAAGACATGACCAGTGTAGTCCATAGACCGTAAATGAGGATGTTGATGGAAGCTATGCGTTACCGGGTAAAATTTTGAAATGTTGAACCTTTGACACCACCAGATGAGCATCTTGATGATGCTATGCCAGGCCTGCAGTGTAGTCATCTTGAGTTCTTGTTTGTTTCATTGAAGTAGCTCCTTTTCTCCTCCACATTTCCAGAACTCTTATTAACCAACTGTCTCCTGGCCATTTTGTTCTTAATGCTTAACATCTTGAATCTTGAGATAAACCCTTGGATGTTACGCTGGTGTAGTCTTGTCTTCATGGTACACTTTGAAACATCAACACATAAATCCTGGAGTGCTCTTGTAAGAATATAGTATGCATGTACGCTTTGTAATAATATGTGTTTTGTAAACAGAACACTTCTATCAGTTCACAGGGTAAATGTAAATCTTAAATTAAGATTTACCCTAATCTTACTCCATGCTTTATCAGATGCTCTGTTTGCGTTAGTATTTTTAAATTTTTTATGAATTTTGCCATCTCCACCACTAGTAGGGCCTGCATCCGCCATTGCTTCTTCAGAAATATTGTAACACCATATACCAGACCTCAAAACCTGCCATTGGCCCTCAACTTACACACCTTTAACCATGTGTGCCAATGAACCTCCCGACCTTCTACATTTTACTTGCAACCAAGGCAGTGGGTATAATGTCAGGCCTGACACTGCCTGATATTCTTTGTTAACATTAGCTGATGATATCGAAGGGCTATTATCAGATATTTTGATATGGAAAATGGTGCATAAGGCACCTTTAAGTACAACACTTTGAAACTGAAAGTGTTTTGTTTGCTAAAGACTCTGTTAAAGAGCTTTTTAACTCATACACTCCCAACACATACGAACAATTCCAAAATTATGGACAAAATCTAAATTGGAAAAACAATATCAATTAGAAATTCTGGGTAGGTATGGCATACACAAGAGAGCATATTCCTAACTACTGGCATGTTATAGAACAGATCACTTACCAGTCAAAATGCAGAAACTCTTGACCCACCTGTCAAGAGAAAAATATGAATTGTTTAATTACTGTCGATAGTGGGCAGATAGACAAACACCATTTCCCACCCCCACACACCTGGCAGAGGGAGAGATAGAGGGCCCAAAGGCAGAAGAAAATGATGCTGTCTCGGAGTGGCTCCAGCAGGGCTGCTCCCAGGGACAGCAGCGCCCCTGTCAGACAGAGTAGCTCCATGACTTGCTGGGCATCCATGGCCAGACCCAGGCGAGGCATCAACCACAGCAGGGAGGGATGGTCACGGAGGTACTCCAACACTGGCTTGGAGTCATTCACGTGGGGCTCCATCTGGCGAACAGGCAAAACCCCTTCATTGCCATAGAGGCCTGGCCAAATAGAGAACAGGGATGGATGAACAAAACAGCCATGTTGGGATGACCTTGGGATCAACCTTAATTTATCTGTAAGGTCATGTGTGAAAAAACAGACAACTTTGATATCACATCAGGAACAACAGGTTAAAGGGGTTTGGACCAGCCCAACCCAATTTTAGGTGTCAACTCCACATAAGATCCAAAAGAAAATTAACTTCTATGTCTGACGCAAACCTTCCAAATCAGAGCTGCATTGGACACCCAGAGAGTACAGTAGGCTATACAGCTCTGATTCATAGGACATAAGGTTAAGTCAAATCATAGTTCTTCAGTGTACACTACTGCACAAGTGCTCAGTTGAGACAACAGTCTAGTCCTAGAAGATTAATTAAAATGTAACCGACACAGGTTGGACCAACAGGAAGTGTTACATTTCACAAGAAGCATTGCAGTACAATATAAATACAATGTTGTGTTATGATGACTCATCCCCACTCAAGAGATCTTATTTTGCCAGAACTTGCAGGAACTTGTCAAATTAGATGTCACTCGCCAGTTAGCATGTTGTTTCATTCAAGATACCTGCCGCCAGTCTGTAATGTCACTATGGAGTTAACTGGAAACAAAAGTAATGGACATGCGCTTAACATGTTTCATACAAATCACTGTTTGAGACAAAGTGTTCACAAGTTACGATGCTATTTTTTTAGGATGTATAATTTTTACAATATCACCAAAATGTGTTAATTTGTGTCTGCACCTAAACACCAGTAGTTTTCCTCAATGGTTTGCTCAATCTTTTGACAAATGTTTTGAACAAAACTATTTTTCTAAGTCTGTGCAGCAGACATATGCGAAGCAAGATGTTTTCTGACATCAATATTCTAAGAAACACAATTTAGGTACCAAAGTATTGTGAGGTCCCATCCCTATTTTTTGTTTATATATAATGGCTACATAGTAAAGTGGTGAGTTACTCAATTACAAGAAAATTTCAATCCAGAGTAGCCAATGCATGTGGGTCTGAGGCTGAGGAGAGCAAGTACATTCCACGGATCATTACTGGAGCAATGCTTTTGTCACGAAGAGGCAAAACAAACAAAACGCAATTCATACAGCAAAACAAACGATTCCAACAACAAACTCCATTCCTATATAGGCCTGTAGCCAAAAGTTGAAGAAAACGGATTTGCTCAGATAAAAGTTATTAGGATGTTGCAACGCAACGAAATAGCGAAATAATTGATAGAGACGTTCTGTTTAGGAAACAATGTTACAATTTAGTAAGTGGAAACTATCAAACGTTTGCCTCATCTGTTCTGTCTAATAAATAGTTTTTTGTTTCACTAAGTAACTACTTCGTATTTTGTGACAGAAGGCGTAGGCCTATTTTAAATTCATGCAGCCACATTGGTCATCACAACCGCAACAATTGGAAAAGCACCCAGAACATTTAGAAAAAGTGGGACCCATACGGATACTCCCAATTCTTCAATTGTAGCTATGTATGTTCTTATGACACAACACCTACATTTATGCATGTTTGTAAGACAACAAATAAAAAACCGCGGGAGTTAAATGCAGTAGTACCTGGTATCTGGACGTAGAGAGATGCAAAAGCAAACATGTAAATAATTGTCATAATCCATAGAAACATGTGACGCGGTAATCTGGTTTCCCCCATGTTCGCCGGCTAGGGGTTTAAGCAAAATGACCATATAAAATGTTCTATCTCTTGTAACACAAAATATACATCAGCGTCTTGTGAGCAACATTAATACATCACTTCCGGGTCACGAAAATAAGGAATTTTTCAGAATAAAAGAGACCAACATGTTACTTGAAAACTGACATAAATAGAGTTTTTTAATTGATTAAGAAAATGTACCTGTCAAAACATTGAAAACAATTCATGTTTGACCATATTAAAGAGTAAATTCAATTAAATTGGGTATTAAAGCACGTTCCAGGGGCAAAATTCAGACAATGCCAATGACTGATTATGGAATAAATATTGCCTCACTGCTAATGAACAATTGAATATTCCACAGAGAAAGCAATGTAGAAACTGTTCAATAGAGTGCGGAGAGTGATCAACACCTGTCAAACCATGAGAAACGGTGTGCTACATCTAGCAACACAATATTTTCTACACGCTCTTTTTTTCACAATAAGGATACAATGCAACTCAACAGATATGAAATACATATTGCCCTACAGATTAAAAAAACTGTTATATACGCCGCAGTATTGTATGTAGGAAATGAATGTATTGTAGGAAATGTTCAGGAGAGTCTACAGAGTAATTATATGCAAAACATCAAAGGGCACTGTGTATTTGCAATGTGAGCAAGCGCCCCTATCGAATATTCCTTTCGGTCTACTGGAGCGTGCGTTCCAATAAAATATTAGTTTCTGTCTACTGGAGCGGGTAGTTGTGTCGTTTATAACTACACCACAGTGCTGTACATTTGACCTGTGTCATTACAGCTTCTTGAGTCTACCCTGGATTTCACCAGCTAATTGGACATTCGTGAATGATATTGATACAGTAAAACTGACAACAATTTCTTACTAAGTTTACCTCCAACACAAATAGATACAATGAATTGTATGGCGTTTGCCACTGACCGTTTTAACAGACTATTAGCCAGTAAGAGGCTTTACCAGTATCTACTAACTTACTGGAATAGTCAAGAATTGAGCAATTGCTAGCGAGTCTGCCAAAGCTATATCATGTCATGAGAACTTTTTTCTTTCATGGCATAACAATGTACTTTTTGTTTCATTCGTGAAGGACATTGATACAATAACTGTCAATAAATGTGACAATAACTATGTTTTTCATCGAGTGAAAAGATGCGAGAATTGTGGAATCTCCCAGAAATATTCGCACTACTGTGTAACTGGTTTAATTGCGGCCCACAAATAAAATTAATGAATGTCGTTGCTTTCAATAGATCGAACTTACAGTGGCTATAAAAAGACTACACACCCCTGTAAGTGCCAGGTGTTAGGGATGTAACAAAAATAGCTAAAGATAATTAATGTCAGAACTATTGCCACCTTTAATGTAACCTATAATATGAACAATTCAATTGAAAAACAAAGTGAAATCTTTGAGGGGGGGGAATACAAAAAAAAAAAATTCACAATAACCTGTTTGCACACCCTCAAACTAATACTTTGCTGAAGCACCATTAGATTTTATTACGGCAATCTTTGTGCGTAGGAGTCTATTAGCATGGCACATCTTGATGTGGCAATATTTGCCCAATCTTCTTTGCAAAAGCGCTTCAAATCTCCCTCTTCAGATGACAAATATTCAATTGTATTCTGGTCTGGGCTCTGGCTGGACCATTTCAAAACGTTAATCCTCTTTTTGTGAAGCCATGCGTTTGTGGATTTAGATGTGTGCTTTATGTCACGCCTCCGCGAACGCACAGAGGCGGGCGCTCACGTCCCTGATCTGCTTACGTGCACCTTTTCCCACACCGGTTCCCAATCACCACTCACACACCTGTTCCCACTCCCCTCATCACCTGCTGTATATATACACACACAACTCCCTGCCACTCCTTCCCTGCCGGATCAATGGTTTATGTATACATGCCACATCTCGCTCTTTACAAACGCTCGTTCCGAATGCCCATGTACCGACCCATCGCCTGTTCCCGATAATTCTGTCTGCGCCCTGCCTGTACTTCTGCTGTCTGCCCGAGTCCCGACCTTCTGCCTGTCCCTGACTACTCTGCCTGCTTCTCGTTTGTGCTTTCGCTATCCGTACGTGAGACGGCTGTCGGCCCGTCCCCGACTGCACTGTCAATCACATCCCCAGTCCTCGCTAGTCCGCGCTTGGATCCTTACCTGCAGCCCTGACACTTTGGGTCATTGTTGTGCTGAATGGTGAACTTTCTAAGGGACACCCAAAGGTTTTTTGCCGAAATTGCCTGGTTTTTGGAGCTGTTCATAATTCCCTCCAGCATGACTAAGGCCCAAAAAGACAGGTCCAAAGCGATTTCAATGCCACTGCTTAGCTCTAATCTCATAGATTACTAGCATATAATATTTTACTATAGTTGACATCAATAAGTTATCGAAAAAACTAGCGGAGTTATTAGAAAAAGTCGCGATCGGATATGAATAGGCTGTGAATAGCACGATTTTGCAAGTCTCTCCTCAGGGATGTAATAGGGCTATAAGATTGATTTTAATGCCAATGCATAGCTCTAGTTTCATAGATTATTAATAAGATTTTTCTATATGTGACACGAATAGGTTATCGAAAAACCAAGGAAGATTTAGTAGAAAAATAGGGGATATCCTTCAGTAAAATAGTACAGAAATTTCAGAGGGAAATTGGATCTGTGTGCAATTTAGTTTCTCTTTCCCTCCTAAAAGAATGTAGATTTGCATTTTCAATGTACATTTGATTAATTAGTCTACACAATAAGCTGAATCTCTTTTGGAAAAACAGTAACTCATAAATAGCCTAATCATTTATATTATGTTTCAATAATAGACAAAGTTTTCTTTTATCTAGGAGTATCGCACATTCGTCCATTGACGTCATGCATTCAGCAACGGGTGTTTAATGCCTGGGTACCACTTGGGTACCAACGCGTGGGCTGATGGCGGACTATGGAGGAAAATAGGGTAAAAAAAACATGTAAATCGTCTCAAAATTGTATTCTGTTCTTCAGTTTAGAATTCTGACAACAGGAAAATAAAAAAACGCCTATTTAAGAAAAGTCTTTAAAGGAGGAGTGTGTAGCTTTCCAAATGGCATTGCTTTTTTAATTACACACTCAAACGCCAATTGGCATAGGCATTTGGAGGTTCTAGTGTTAATGATGGTGTAGGCCTCTTGGAAGCCTACCTGAACAGTTTTCTTCTCCATTTTTCATAAATTTTGGAGGAACGTACAGTTCTTGGTCATGTCTCTGTTGTGCCATATTTTCTCCACCCGATGATGACCGTCTTCGCTGTTTTCCATAGTACATCTAATGCTTTGGAAATTCTTTTTTACCCTTCTTCTGACTGATATCTTTCAACAATGAGATCCCTCTGATGCTTAGGAAGCTCTCTGCGGACCTTTATTTGTGTAGCTGAAATTAATTTGTGATTAATCAGAGTCACTTTCAATGATGGCAGGTGTGTAATCACATCTATTTAACATGAGTATGAAAGTGATTGGTTAATTATGAACACAGCCACATGCCCAGTTAAAAGTGGATGTGCGCACTTAAGTAACCAGGCTATTGTAATCCCTTTTCAGGATTTCAGTTTGTTTTTCAATTGAATTGTTCACATTATAGGTTACATTAAAAGTAGAAAAAGTTCTGACATGATTTGCCTTTGTATCAGAATCAGCTTTGTTCGCCAGGTAAGTGTACACATATGAGGAATTTGGATTATACACACTCACAATGGGTGGCGTGGTTGTGCAGTGGTTAGCACTGTCGCCTCACAGCAAGTAGATCGTGGGTTCCAACCCCGGTTGCCCTGGCCTATCTGTGTGGAGTTTGCATGTTCTCCCTGTATCTGCATGGGTTCCCTCCGGGTGTTCCGTCTTCCTCCCACCGTCCAAAGATGTGCAGGCTAGGTTGTTTGGTGTCTCTAAATTAGGTGTGGGTGTGCCTGGTTGTTTGTTTGTGTGTGGCACAGTGATGGTTTGGCAGCTTGTCCAGGGTGTACCCTGCGTTCTGCCCAATGTCTGCTGGGATTGGCTCTGGCTCCCTGTGGGAATAAGCAGTTGATGATGACTGACACAATGTGCTTACTCATAAAAGACTTAACTTGCAGGGTATTTTTGCAAACACTTTACTATTATGGATTGCCGTTTACAACTCTCACTGTATTTGGTCCTCAGCATAAACACAATAAGGCCTGGATGTCGGTCCATCTTTTGTTCAATTTCTTCTCCATAAAAATATATTCTGTTTGTAAGAACAATTAACTCCTTTACTACACTGATGACAGCAAACCCTGCACATAGACCTTCAAATGTGAGGAGGTATTGAGAGCTCTGCAAGAAAAGAAAAGCCTACAACAAGACCACCTGATCGTGTGGGGGATGCCAGGTCCCCCTCTGCAACTTCTTTAAGAGGGTGTGCTTTTCTCAGTGGTATGCCTGAGTAATTTGACTGTCATGGAAAAAAACAATTTTGACTGCTTACACCAAATGTTCATTATTGTGTTTTCTGTTTTATTGTTGAGAAATGCGGATTTGTGAAAGAAAGTGTTTGAAAAATATATTCATAGGTTGAAACCTGTTTGTCATGGTTGTGTGTGGTGTGAATTCAATAGAAATGACAAAATCTAATTTGGTTTTTGAAATTCATTACTGTTTTGAACATTCATGAACATGCATGCTTATATTAGCTTGTGTTCCTCTGAGTCCATAGATACCAAATACGTGAAGATCCACATACATTACAAATTAGTTTACAAGCCCAAATAGTATTGAAAACGGGCAGAAGTTTATAAGTATTATTTATAAGTATTTATAAGATTTCTAAGTATTATTATCAGTCGTATAAAACGGCAAAACGTAAAACACCTTTATCCAATGTAGTCATAGCCTTTTTCGGTTTGTATAGGCTGGGTAGCGGAGTGACCAGAACACAAAGGAGGAATGCTAACATGCTAACAACATGCTAACAGAGCACTATAACAGAGTCCATTATAGGACTAGTAAGTAACAAATAAACTATTGATCATGAAATAATGTCATACAAATGTGATCATTATAGTTAATGTCTGGTTTGCATATTTGAAATGGGAGACTGTTCAACATGGCTGTGTGTGGTCTAAATCCAATCATTAATAGAAAAATAATAATGGGTGTTAAAAACTAGACAACTTGCACTAAAGGTGAATTATTTTATTGTTCTGTTCTTATTTATTGTGATACAATGTATATTTGTGTAAGAAAAAGTGTTTGCAAAGAACATTTGTATTGGGAGAATCGTTCCATATGATTGTGTTTCATGGTCAGAATTCAATTATATAGAGAGAAAATCAGATTTTGCTTATAAAATGATTTATTATATTGTGCATTTTCCCCTCAAAAAGTACCTTATAAGAACATTAACATGCATGCTTATATTATCTTTGGAATAATTTAAAGAGAACATTTAGAGAGGCTAAGTTCAAAGACTGTAGAAGAAGTTAGAAGAGTTTGAAAAATGTAAGAAAGGAAAGAAAGATAAAGTGGGATAACAATGGTAAGTGGGAGAGAGAGGAAGTAAAGTGTGACAGGAGGTGATGAGAAAGTGAAGAAAAGGAATAGGTATAGAGAGGATCATGAGCGTGACATTCCACCTACTTACTGTTCTCCAATCCCTGCAGCTTCTGTACCAGCACTGGTCCCGGACATCTCTTTATCTCTGTTAGCTTCCTGTTCTGATGTCTAAGAACAGAAAGTTATGCAACCAAAAGTCAGGGGAGAGCCATCTTTATTCAGCATGAGACATTGATGTTAACAGGTCATAGTTCCCTCTCTCTCTCTCTCTCTCTCTCCTTTGTGCTTCTCCAAAGAATACAGGAAGTTCCACAGTACTTACAATACAAGGGAGGCTGCCTAGGGTCAAACCCAGCCAAATACCCTCCAATAAGAAAGGCCTAAATGACCCTTGTATGGGTTGTTCCAACATATGGTCAATGGTCCTATCCCTCAAGTCTGTGACAGTTACATGGGCAACTCCTAGCAGGAGGCATAGACAGGACGGGTCCTATCTATACACCTCTGCTGAGAGTTAGTTAGTACATCTGTGTTGTTAAGTTTCTCAAGCCTACTTTCTCTCAGTCCCCCCTTCAATCATGTATAAATTAATCATTACATGTTGATAAAACTAGAAAAATAAAAGTACAATCCAATTCCTAATGAACTGGAAAGGTCCAAACACTTTGGTTGAAAAACAATAAAGAAAAATAATGAAAAGGATTATCTGGCCTATAAGGCTTTATTATTCCTTAAATGAAATGAAAATAAGATGCAGTGGACACAGCTTGCCCTGACTCATAGCACTGTATGGCATTGCAATCATAGTGACCATCGAGATCAATCTTTACCATACACATCAAATCCCAGGCTACTATTAGTCTAATCTGTGTCCAACAGAAACAGACCTAACGTGACATATTAATGAAATGCATGGTTCATTCCCAATAAACCCTTTAAACAATCAAAGTCCCCCCTTGTCCATATCATGAGTCATGCATCAACATTGTAACCACAACCCAACATATCCTGAACAAAACACAACACTCAACTCCAATGAATGTACTAGTGACAGTTTCAACCTTTGAAAAGGAATATGGCACTATTAAACATTACAGGATAGCTGTTGTAATTA